>PXOB01000112.1:0-94890 GCA_003012115.1 Trichothecium sympodiale | reverse complement strand
GGAGGGGGGGGGGGGGGGGGGGGGGGAAACCAACCACCCTTGCCATAAATGGGTTGGTCATCGCAATGCGTGCTCTTGGTGGGATGGTTATAAAAAGAGTCATGATTCAGCGCCTGATTGTCGAAGTTTCGTAATGGACGACAACGGCGTGTGTTATTACCAGGTCACCAGCAGCATCCTCTTCCACTGGAAGGCAGCACACCCGTAATAGTCATGGCCAGTTCCAAAGTCCTCATGATCTGTTGTTCAGAGTCGGGCCACTCCAACGTATTCCTCGCAACGGCACACTCTCTTTTGAAACATCACCCCTCGGTGGAACTGCACATCGCGTCCTACAAGCCTCTCGAAAAATCGATCACCTCTTCGCTAAAGGGTGTCAAGGGTGACTTGACGCCCCAATTCCACCTCATTGATGCGCCAACGACTTTTGATGCCCTCAACAGGGACCCGGACCCCAATAAGCGCTTCAACAACATGGTGCTGGTCCCGCCCGGGTGGAAAAACTTTGGCAGGATCATGGAACTGTTTGTGCGGTGGCTGCCCCTGGCTTGGACTGTTGACGAGTGGGCTGGCATCTTCTGGAGGATACGCGATCTGATCAAGGAACTTGGACCAGGCCTGGTTGTCGCAGATGCTCTCCTTGGTCCTGGCATCGCGGCGGCCAAGCACCTGCGAGAACACGAGAATGCCACCTTCAAGCTCGCCATCCTCTCACCCAACTCACTCAAGGAGTTCACACTACACCTCGAAGGCGGTTTTGCTGCCTTTGCAAAATATCCCATTGTGGGATCGGCCCTGCCCATGCCCATCCCGTGGTACCTCGTCCCGCTCAACTTCTACTACCTGGTGCGGCTGGTCCTCATCATGACATCAAACCACCTTTCTAATCGAGAGATGGAGCTCCGAAAGGCTACAGGCTTGCCAAACCTGGAGCTTGTTTCCATGTCTTCCATATTCTCAAGGACCGGCCAAGGCCTAGATCGCATCATCCTGAGCTCGAGTCCCGAGACCGATTTCCCTAATCTCGATCATCAGGCTGGTCCCAAGGAGTATCGAGATAAGCTGATCCCCTGCGGCCCGATACTGCGCTCGACAAGCTCTGTCTCGGAAGCCGACCCGGAACTGGCGCAATGGCTGAAAGGAGGCCCGGTAGTCTACATCAACCTGGGCACCTTGTGCATGTGCTCCGAGGACGAGGCGCTTGAGCTTGCCAAATCATTCAGGAAGCTGTTTGACAGCGCTAGTGAAAAGGGTATTCGCGTTCTGTGGAAGCTTAAGAAGGATGATCAGCGAGGGCCTGAGTACAGCACAGGTCCAGGCTCTCTTATCCACCAAGTCATTGGGAAGGAGTTGGACGAGGACCGCGTCAGAATAGTAAACTGGGTCAATGCCGAGCCCGCCTCCATCTTGATGACCGGGGACGTCATTGTCGCCATCAACCACGGAGGCGCCAGCTCCTTCTACGAGCCAATTGTGTAAGTTCTAATAAGCCCCCCCTGTCACACCATGTTCCTTTTCTTTCTTTCTTTCCAGGGCTAATGAAGCATTCCCCAGGGCTGGCGTTCCACAGATCGTGCTGCCCGTTTGGGCAGATACGTACGACTACGCGTATCGGGCTGAGATGTTAGGCATCGGACGATGGGGCAACCAGACAGGCCGCCCGAGGTGGACTGCCGCCGAGCTCGGGGATATTCTTGTGGATGTTGCTCTGACGAAACATGAGGAATACGCTGCTGCAACGAGACTCATCGCTGAGAAATGTCAGAAGCGTGGGAAGGGCAGGGACAATGCTGCTAAGGCTATCTACGACATGCTTGAGGGCAGTCTTTAGTGTGAATAGGGGGATATGGCCATCTATGGCAACACCAGTTTCGATCCATGCTCTATAGCTGGCAGCTTTTTGACCTTATTTGTCGTAATGGCCCTATCATACGGACAATCTGTCGACAGTATTCCCATTTCACTGCAACGTCACTCGTTACAACCCTCAAGATGACGTGACCTGAATGTGCCTGACCACATATTCAACTATCAGAACTGGCTCTGGTAGTCGCATGGCATCAGTTGGCTTTCAGTCGTCCCTGATAGTATGCACTATTGCTAGACGTCGGTCTGACTAATGCTCGCGTCTCGATAATGCGATGATGACATTGAAAGGGATTGGGTAATTTGAGATTTGTTCAGTCTGCAGTGGACTACTGCCTCTTTGTTGCTTACGGGAGAATTTTTTCTTCTTCGAAATTTGCTCCGTGGTGGCGAATTGCAGCTGCAGGGCCCCTGACAGGCTGCACCACTCTTATAAAGCCATGCATGGAGGATGCAACGTCGTGTGGTAACACGCATAGAAACCTCCCTGACTGCATGCTGAAGAGCTGAGACACACCTGTCTCAGGATTCTCGTATTTGAAGAAAATCATCCCTACAATGTGAGCATTTGTGGAAGGAGACATCAATCGAGCTCTGATCACCACGCCTGACTGCCACTGTTCATGCTGTGCCGCCACGCTGAAAGGTATCGCAGGTTACATCAAAAAGACCTCTCTTGTAAGGCTGCCTGAATTTGCCGGGCTCAGGGATACGCGCCACGCTTCCGAGATGCACGCCGTCTCCATCGTCCCTCCCCCCTTCATAGAGTTTTCGCTGTGGACTCCCGTACTGTTATAGAAAACGACAGGTTATTCTGCGCCTCAGAACCAGTTTCCTGCATTGAAATGAATCAAGCAAGGGCTGAATAGATGTCTCAGAACAATCCTAGAGAGGCGTTGAAGAAGTCGACGTGTCTAAGACATCTGTGACCGTAGTCTATTTTAGGATTCAGACAGCGGCTAGAACGCTGGTATCTGGTCAGCAAGGCTACGACGTAATGTGCGAAATAGTTCTCCCAGGACTCGTGCCCCTGAGGATAGGTAAGCCATCTCTTCATCTAGGCAACCGAGCTTGACATTTTGAGCCTCGATAAGATGCGATAGGAGGAAAGATATCTGCCGATGCACACCCCGAGCGTGTGTTTAATCAAAAGTCTGTTTGGATGGTGGAGGGTGGCACAAGGCACCACCCATATGGTGGCGTACCCTAAGCCAGAGAGAAGGGTCAGAAAGTTGATGTTTGGGAATGTCAGCCACCACCAAAAGTCGATTGCACCGAGCGAGAGCCGATGCGGACTTTCAGCCCCTGAAATGGAAATGTCAAAATACATGTAAAAATTCGCGTGTAGATGATCCATGACAGCAAAAACGCCTTGGGCATCAGATCACGCAGACCCCTAGGAAGTTTTTTTTTTTTTTTTTTTTTCCATTTCAGGGGTTTTGGGCCATGACGCCATGGTGGGTGGGCATGCCAACGGGTAGATGGAATTGCCTCTGCAAGGGCCATCTTTCGCTTCCTTGATGCTTTCTTTGTTCATTTTCTCATCTTAAAGCCGACCCATGACTCCACAAGACCCGAGGAACCCTTCTAGAACAAGCTGTTAGTTCCGCCGGTGTCACTTCCTCCCCAACGAGGAGGGGGCTGTTTGAGGATATGTTAAAGGTTTGGTGGGTGAGTGCGAAATCAAATCCAAGTTTAAAAGATGGTGGGATGGCAGTACAGGGATTCGCTATCGTCCTGTACGAGCCATGCTCCGAACATTAATCGGAGCTTCTTCAGGCCAAGGATTTGAGAGGGAAATCACAATCGTAATCCGTTTGTTGTATGTACTCCGTAGGTGTAGTTGTATGTTGAGCGGGCCGGGGCGGTTCGTGTGTCGCACATGGCATTGGTTCCACCGCTTTGCCTATTCCCCGTCTCAGAGTGGTGGGAGGAAGCCCAAGATGTCCCGAAGAGACCCGACTCCCAGCTTCTGGTAGTACGAACGGTGGATGGGGAAAAACAAGATCGATGAGGAGTGACGGTTGGCGATAGTTTGCTAAAGGCACTCAGATATGAAATGATGCTGTTACAAGTATGCCACCGAGGTGATGCCTTGGCAATCGCTGAGTGGTTCGTGACGATGTGAATCAACCTTGTCAAACTGCATTGCTACGCTTTAGCTGGGAACGCGCCTTGGCGGTAAAGTTGTCCTCTGGCAAGCCCATGATAATACCCGCGGGGTCACCAGGTACATCTTGGTCTTTGTGCGCATAACTGGCCCGTACTGAGGCGTCATATTCTAGTCCGTCGACGATCGCTAGGTGGGGAGCGTCGTTGAGCCAATGCTCTGTTCTTGCCAAACTCCCAGCAGAATGATCGCTAGCAACCATGGTTGGCGATTTACTTGTACCCGTGCGCTTGCGATGGCTTTGTAGCTTGGCTGGTTGAAGCATCCTATATAGGAATGTTGTTGTTGTTGCAATCGGTGACTGCTGCTCGTAAACGCAGGCTGGTCGTAGGGGAGGAGACTGCAAAGGAATAGGATTATCAATTTCCACATTCGCTTCCCATGTCATGCTCTGACTGGTGGTAATGTATCAATGATCAACTTGAGGTGGACAACGGGACAACTCTTGGGTTCCATTGAAGATGGCAGCTAGGCAGCGTAGCAAAGAATCCACACTTTGATTGCCAGCATGCTAGCCTGTTCCCTCTTGCTACTGTTGCTGCTGGCCTTTTCTTTTGCTGACAATCAATTTGCTGCCTGCTCTGTTCCTGTCGTGTCAATAGCATTCATCAAGCATTCAAGCGGAGGCGCCTGCCGTCCTGCAACCCAACCGCCAGCCCACCACCTCCAGTGCCTTCCAGGTTGCCTGCCACTCCGTACACCTATTTCGGTCACTGAAAGCGCACCCCCCATCAAATTTCAAGGCGTTAGGTAGGTGGGCTTGGTGGATAGGTGGGCATTGCTAGCGGCAGGTGCGCAGTTTCCTTCCCCCACACCCCCCCCTTTCGTCCCGCCTACTCCTGCTCCTACCAAATCTCCATGTCTGTCGCACCTACCTAGTAGTACCCAGCAAGCCAAACTACAAGCCCTAAGATATTCATTGCCTTGATCCCCTCTTCAGTACCTGCTTTGTTTCTTAACTTTCCTGCTTTCTGAGACAGAAAAGAGCGTCAAGAAAAAAGTGGGCATCCCTTTTCATCTACTGTTCTACTACTTCTTCCCTTTTCCTGGCTCTTTCTCCTTGTCGGTCTCGCGCTCATCCAAACCTACTATAATACCCGCGACTCCTTGGCTCCCGCTGAACGAACCGCTTCTTATTACTGTACCGCACTTGCACCCGCAACGCACCGTCCCCTCCTCCCCTTGCCCCCTCGTCACCGTCAGGTCGGGCCCCCGATTCGCGACGCTCCGCCTTCCCCTGCGCAGTTTCGAGTACCTACCATTCGACGGCCCTCTTCTTTCTCCCCGCGAGATAACATCCCATAACTCGAGCAGAGCGACCGACGCTGCTTCCTCAAACTTAGGACATCCCTTAGTTTAAATTGCGCTTGTGCCTGGCTAAAAAACGCCTCCCATCATGGCCGACAACAAGCCGTCGGTCCTGATCATTGGTGGATTGGGTTATATTGGCCGCTTTCTCGCCCTCCACATTCATGAGAATAAACTTGCTTCAGAAGTCCGCTTGGTAGACAAGGTGCTCCCCCAACTCGCATGGCTTCCTCCGGAATTCTCAGAAGCTTGCTCTCAAGACAAGTTCATGCAGGCTGACGCCAGCCGGATTGGTGAGTAATAGTTCCCTGACGCATATCCAGCGTACTTGGCAAAGTTCGCATGACTGACGGGGGCTTGCGTGCCCCGAACAGAGGGTTTAGCCAGGATCTTCGATCGTGCCGACGGGAAGCAGTGGGACTATGTTTTCAACTGTGGTGGAGAGACGAGATATTCGCAGGAAGATGAGGTCTACAAGCTGCGTTCACTCAACTTGTCCCTCGCCGTAGGACAGGAGGCTGCTAAGCGTGGCGTCAAGGCTTATGTTGAGCTTAGTACGGGCATGGTGTACAAACCTGACTCGTCACCTAGCAAAGAGGCCGACAAGCTAAAGCCGTGGAGCAAGATTGCTGTCTTCAAGCTGCAGGCGGAGCAAGAGTTGGCAAAGATTGAGGGGTAAGTCATTGCAATATTCACTCATCCGTGTGCCATGCTCACCACCATTATAGCCTGAACCTCGTCATCGTTCGCCTGCCTCACGTCTATGGCCCCTACGCCTCGCAGTGGATCGCCACGGGTCTCTGTATGGCTCGCGTATATCAACACCTGGATGACGAGATGAAGTGGCTTTGGACGAAGGACCTGCGCACCAACACTGTTCATATCCACGATGCAACCCGCGCTCTTTGGGATATTGCTACTTGGTACGCACAAGGCAAGGCCAAGTGGGATGAGGGTTCTATGGGCAAGGTTCCCATCTTCAACGTTGTCGACAAGGGCGCCACCTCTCAGGGCCACATGGCTGGCATTCTCTCCGAAATCTTCAAGGTCAAGATGGACTTCCAGGGTCAGCTGGTGAGCACCTTTGCTCGTATGAATCTCGACAGTGTGGTAGACGACGTTAACGACGAAACTCTTGGCCCCTGGGCGGATTTATTGGCTGATGCGGGCATCACGCGGCCCGGCCCGCTGACCCCTTTCATGGAAAAGGAGTTGCTGAAGGATACTGATCTGAGCATGAATGGCAACCGCTTAGAAACTGTGCTCGGATTCAAGTATGAGAAACCGACCATGACGAAGGAGCTGATTGATGAGGTCATTGAGAGCTACAAGAAGATGAACTGGTGGCCTTGAAGAAACCCGCGGGCTGAAGACGTCATGAGCTATAGCGATTTTTTTTTTTTGCAGTCAGCATGTCGGACCGGCAGACGCCAGCTCCGAACGTCAGCTTACGTTGGCTGAGATACCCGGTTGGTTATTCGTATGACGATGGCGTACGTTCGATCATGGTCTGTGAGCGCACGTCGTCCCAACAGTCCGAATAGGCTGAGATGCGCCAAGAGGCTCATTCACTGTGATACGGAGGGCTGCTTTGAGCAGTGTATAACTAGCATTTGGCATTGATGATTTGAAAAGCGGCAGCATGATATCAGAACGAGGCGTCAACATCTTATATACATATATACATATATATACATACATACTAACACTGCATTGGACTCGCTTCGACATACGTACTATATCCCACAAAGCTAATTATACTTTGACTCCATCTCACATCGTTCGTGGTAAAGTGAATTCTGCCAAACTTGGACTTCCTTTGAAATGCATCTGCTAAAGCCTTACTGTCAAACAATCAAATTGTGTTTGGTGCTGCAGGCTTTGCACTTAGCCGGCTAGATGAGTGGCTCGTTGCACGTTTAGCAATGAGTTAAAGATGTTGACCGGTCGTAGTAGAAGAGGATAGAACTGGGATTTAAGACTACTCTAGTAGTAGTATCTATTAATGTTTATATGCTACTTTCTGCTTAGACCTCGATCTATAAAGTTGGCTTTTGCCTTCAAAAAAAAGGAGATAGACATGTGCTAACCTAAGTCAGTCTTGCGCATCCGGAGACTGCCTAACTGCGGCCACTCATGTAGATCTCTGATCACACGAGCCTGCAAGCCGAACTAGCAATGGGCTCTCATAAGCTCCGACGATGTGCATGAGCTTCACACGGGATGGGGAAAAGGAGAGTTATCGCGTGCACGAGCACCGGACAATGAATGCCTAAAATGGAAGGCGAGGACACGCAGCCGAGAGAAACCTCCGCGACGGGCAAAGGCGGTAGGTATTGCACATGCATGTACGGAATAGATGCATGAAGATCAAATGCAAATAAGCGCGGATCGTCTGCCATATGTGGCTGTTCCTGGGAGTGCAAACAATTGTTTCTAGAAATTTTTGGAGAAAACCATTCGGCGGTACGGAACATCATGTAAGGTCAAGCGCGTGAAGGACGGTACCTTTTGGGACTTGGAAGGGTGATGCTTTCACGCATTGCAATTGTGATTACGGAATACAACTACCTACAACTGGATGACCCCGCATGCCTTCGGTGAAAGGTCTCCCCCTTCATTCCCACACACACACAAACGCACGCACGCTCACCCCATTGGAAATGCCATTAGTCGCACGAGACGAACCTCGGCGCACGATATCGCGATCATGTTAGCCCCCCCCTCTCCCTCCCCCCTCTCTTTCCCCAAACGCGCAGCGCCTCGAAAAGAAGGCTACACCAACCGCGGGGATTGCAACCAGGGGTAACGTCCTCTTGGAGTTGAGAAGCTACTACTAGTGCATAATTCGGTAGCCAAGTCCGTGGTGCGTGGTAACGCGGACTATTCTGGCGATGCAGGTTGTGGAGGAGGAAAAAAAAGCTTGTGATAGTCTGATGGGGGGGAGGAGGACGAGCAAGATGATTGACTGCAATGGCCGAATGGATGATGCAGTGTGTTTTGATTGTGATTCGAGTCCACATATCGTTTGTTGGGTGGCTGTACTCCGTATAGATGAACCTTTTATTTAACCTCTCTCGGGGCCACCACCTCCCATGTCCTTCCTTCTCTTCTCTCTCCCTCGTACTTGTATGCTTACCTAGCGCACCAAGACTTCTTTTGCTCTTCATCTTCCCTAAAGTGATAAGACGTTTCCCTACCTGTAATCAACCTTATACACGCAAATCAATCGCAATCATGGCTGCCCCTCCCGAGAAGGTGCTCAAGAATCTCACGGGCAAGTGGACAATGGTACGTCTGACCCCTCCCCTCCCCTTCAGGCCAACTTTGAAAGCTTTCTTGTTTTTTGCGCTGCCAACACGCTCTTCTTCTCCCCCATCCTTTTAGAACAAGAGCATTTCCGACTCTGCCGACCCAGTCCTCGCTCTCCAGGGCGTCGGATACCTTACGCGCAAAGCCATCGGCCTCGCCAGTGTCACCATCGACGTCAACCAATACGAGGCGCCGCCCAACCCGCCCAACACCTCGACCGACGTCGTCACCCACATCGACATCGAACAGACAGCCGCCGGCCTCTCGTCGACGCACGAGAACCGCTGCCTCGACGACACCTTCCGCGAGCACTCGGACTGGCTCTTCGGCAAGGTCAAGGGCAAGAGCAGGTGGATCAAGCTCGCCGAGGTCAGCGACGACTTCCTCAAGACCGGGTGGGAGGAGGACGTCGATGGTGACTTCTTTCAGAGCTACGTCGAAAGCCTGGACAACGGGTGGATCGCCACGCAGATCTGGGGTTTTCAGCAGATTGATGGCGTGAGGAGGTACTGCAGGAACGTCGTGGTCACCAAGAAGGATGAGAAGGTCGCCATTCGCCTGGTTTACGATTACCAGGGATAGAAGCGACCAAAAACGATAGAAACAAGACCGTTCAAGAGTTTAGGACACATGATTAATCTCGATGATATTTGGAAGATTTTTTGGGGGTTTTTTTTTTTTTAACTCTTATGTACCAAAACCGCCTCAGTGTCGTCGTTGAACCATTTGACGCGTTACTTGTTGAAGAGTCACTCTACCAAGCTCTCCAAGACCTCCCTCGAGATTACCACTCTGTTTCCCCCCTAGGGTATCATTGTAAAAGTATTTCCCTCCACCAACTCATTTCGCAAATTGCTTCCTTCCAGGCACATTTCACGCAGGCCTCCTCTTAACAAACTCCTCGAGATCCCCCACCGTAGCAACACCCAGGACAAACCTCCTGGTACCGTCCGTCACGACGGCAAAGTCCTCGGCCCAGCCCTCCTCCTCGCTCTTGCCGCCTCTAAAGAACTTCTCGAGCTCTTCTAGCGGAGTCTCCATGGTGATGACGGTGTATTTGCGGCCCTTGCGCTGGAAGCGTGTCATGGCTGACTTGAGGGGGTCGTCGGGCTTGGCGGCGCCCGAGTCGATGAGGGACTGCAGGCGGGGTATGGCGGTGTAGCCGAGCAGGGCGCGCGTCTCGGAGTCGACGATGGTGAGGTGCGTGTAGTCGTGCTCAAAGGCAGAGAGGAGGGCGAGGGAGATGGAGTCGGACGGGTTGAGAGACAGGGCGGCGGGAGGGTCTAGGTCCTCAACCGTGGCCTATTCGAATGGCAACCGCCTTTAGTATATAAAGTACACATTTCCACATGGGCATTGTTTTCCATCGCATCTTTAAGCAACAAGACCAGTCCGATGGCGAGCTTTTGCAAAAAACAATTACATTGAACTTACCCCGCGGTATCGGTTCGACCACTTTGAGACAAAGGGCTGACTGCCCTCGGCTGTTGATTCTGAGGCCATCGCGACTCAGCTTGTGGCAAAACCTATGGTGGCAAATGGGAAGGTTTAGTGATGATCGCGTGTGTCTGGGGTTATTTCGATGTTCAAAATTCGGATGGTGTCAGTAATAGAGGGGGGTTTGAGATTTTGCCCGGCTTTCTGGGACTTCCACATGTCGGCCGGTAGGCATCGGCGGGACCCGATGCTAGCCACCACGGCTGTGGGGTTCGCCTGCGAGCTTGTCGCGAGGCACATGTAATAGCTAATAGGGTATTAATAATAGTGAAGAGCGCTGCACGTCGTCCTTTGTGAATGTGTGCCCCAGTCTTTTGCATGCACATCGCTTTCTAATCTTTGGCGCATTTCGTTCAGTCGACTATTAGGGTCAAATCTTCTTGAAACGCCTCTACCTGGCACCTTCACTTGGGTAGATGGCCGCGTGTACTCCGTAGGTTGGTTCGCGAACATGGCAGGCAGAATAATAACAACAACTACTAGTAATGAACACGATTTCGTCTTCAATGAATTATTTGTTTCCATCTTATATCATTCCGGCATTTCCGAGGGTATAAAATGTGGGAGCAACTGCTCGCTGTCTAGTGTGTCTGATTGCTTCCTCCACCAAGAGACGAGGCTTTGATGCGATTCCCATGAGAGTAGTCGGTCTTCAAACTTTCAAGTCAGAGGATACAATGCACCTATAACTTCGAAAGAAGTGACTAGCCTCTGCAGTAGACTTGAAAGAAGATCTAGTACTGATTATCGAGTTAATAGCGAACGTAAGCCGAATCGGCGCTTATGAACGTTTTTTATCGTCAAAGACCACTTTATATACGAGATCAACATGCAAAGGAGCACTGATATGAACGCGGAGCCTATGATAGCTTCCACAGAAGTGAAAATAAGTCAAATGTCGGTTTGATGGTGCAAGAAAAAGATAAGGATGATGTCATCAAGAAATCTGAGTCAACCGAAGTGCGGCGCGAGTTGCTTCCTTCGCTCGTATTAACAGCCGCATGGACGGGAGACGGAGCCCTGCTATCTCCGGTTGATCTCACCTGCGCCTTATTATATCATCGCAGCTTCTACGAACAGCTTCAATTTGACTCATTCGCGGATCACGTTGCCATTTATCGATTACTGGAAACATTGCCTGTTCCGGTCGCACTCGTGGATTGAAGCTTCTTCATTCATCCTTCATAGCCTCACCACCTCTTGTATCCCCCCTACCCAATTGCTACCTTGATTCCAAGGCCCTTTTGTTGCCTCCAATTCATCTCAGGCCAACATGGTTCCCTTCTTCCCGCCAAGAGACGTCCTTCAGGGCTCAGTCTACAGTTCTCTCACCACCCATCACCAGTCCCAGAAGAGCAAGGCGACGCCATGGCAAGCTCGTCCAGAGCTCTACGGTGCTTATTCCATTGCCGATGATCCCAAGGGCACGATCAAGAACATTGGTGCCGAGGCGACAAAGGATTTCGAGAAGGCTAGCGCCAAGGCTCAGGCCAAAACTGGTCGCATCGAGCTCTACTCTGGTAAATACTATGCCGCTTGTACATTCGGCGGTCTCCTGGCATGCGTACGTCTTCAACCCGCGCTCCCCATGCTAGGCAAAGTTCCAAGACTGACAATTCTCAGGGCCTCACTCATGCGGCGGTCACGCCACTTGACTTGGTAAAGACACGTCGCCAGGTTGACTCGAAACTCTACACCAGCAATGTTCAGGCTTGGGGCAAGATCTTCCGTAGCGAAGGTGTCCGTGGCATCTTCACCGGTTGGGGCCCGACCTTCTTCGGCTACTCCGCCCAGGGTGCCGCCAAGTACGGCTTCTATGAATTTTTCAAGAAGACGTACTCTGACATGGCTGGACCAGAGGCCGCTGTGAAATACAGGACCGGCCTGTACCTTGTAGCGTCTGCCTCGGCTGAGCTGATCGCTGATGTAGCGCTCTGCCCCTTTGAAGCAGTCAAAGTCCGTATGCAGGGCAACATTCCAAGCCCCTACAAGGGGACACTCGACGGCATCAGCTCCGTACTCGGAAAAGAAGGCGTTGCTGGCCTGTACAAAGGTCTCTATCCCCTATGGGGCCGTCAAATCCCTTACACAATGATGAAGTTTGCCTCGTTTGAGACAATTGTCGAGATGATATACAACCGCCTACCGGGGCAGAAGAGTGACTACAGCAAGGCAGCCCAGACTGGCGTTTCTTTCAGCGGTGGTTACCTCGCAGGTATCCTTTGCGCCGTCGTCTCGCATCCCGCCGACGTCATGGTCAGCAAGCTGAACACTGCCCGAGAGCCTGGAGAGGCTTTCGGCAGCGCCATTGGACGTATATACAAGGATATTGGCTTCTCCGGTCTTTGGAACGGACTTCCCGTGCGTATCTTCATGATTGGTACTTTGACCGGCCTTCAATGGATGATTTATGTGAGTATTGCCTCTTCTTACCAAGCGTGACAGCCGGCTAACGACATATGTAGGACTATTGTAAGATCTTCTTCGGTCTGCCAACCACTGGCGGCGCTCCGCCTCCCAAGGAGAAGATGGAGTGATTGACTTGACTTGGGTGGAAAATTCTCAATGTCGCAGGATGGCTGTATCTTGATGACTTCTGCAGTGTATCAAAATCTTGTATTATGTAACCCAAGTTGATAAAGCTCCCCAATCCTATAAATGTAAGATGCGTTGCCATTTTGCCTTTGTTTCCTCAACTGTTTTCATATATCGTGCAACTTGTAATGTGCTCGAGATGGACGGTTGACCAATATTGCTGCCGCCTTGATCATTGGATAATTTATCAGCCTCTTACGACACCCGGGGGCCTTCAACATCATCAACGCGGGGGGTTCCTGGTCTCTATAGGAAGCTCTTCGCTAAATATGCTTCCCAATAGCCAAAGCTGATGGACCGCAAATTTAGCTACAACGCCACGTTGCGCGTCAGACTAGTGTTACGGGTAATTTTGTACTCTCGATAGGGCACGGCGGTCGTATGTATCCTTAGGGCGGGAGTGTTGCCGGGAACGCCACTTATCCAAAGTCTTCGGGCAGCCAGCTTCTACGGCCTTGCATCATCTCATCAGACCCAACTCGACCTAGAGTCAGTATCAAATGCTTGGGGCATGTGTCCTGGTCATCTCGGTAAGACGGTGACAGTGTTACAGTGGCTTTACGTAGGCACCATTAGCCACATTACATGCCATGCCATCGTGCCATTGTATATGCTCATTCATGCA
This sequence comes from Trichothecium sympodiale, assembly GCA_003012115.1. Classification (NCBI taxonomy): domain Eukaryota; kingdom Fungi; phylum Ascomycota; class Sordariomycetes; order Hypocreales; genus Trichothecium; species Trichothecium sympodiale. The sequence goes on along the minus strand of PXOB01000112.1, from coordinate 81,517 downwards.
TATTGTGATATATTGTATTAGAGCTTGCAGGCTAACACTAGTAAGCACCCCAACTATACCCTCCTCATTCTTCATGCCACGTGGATGCGTCATCACCAGATCATATGAGTGTGACTCTATAAATGCTTGTGAGATGGCTACTGTCACGGTTTTACGTGCAAGTCACAGCATTGGTGGCATCATTATTGAGTCGTGTGTCCTGGTTCGAGCAGTCGAGCTGCTAAGCCGAGAGAACGCTGCCGGGTCTGGGCGAAGGCGTTGCGCCATGGTACGCCTAGCCGATGAATTGACAGCTTCAATTGCCATTGCTGGACTCGGTGACACATGGTGTTGGTGGCTGCATATCTTGAGGAGGTCTCGGGAAAGGGCCGACTCGGCTGACTAGAGTGAGCCAACACGATTCCCAAGCCCGCGGGTCAATCAATGTAGGATGATTGATTGGTATTAGCCCCAGCTGCATCAAAGTCACCCCACATAACGGGCTCATAAATCGAGTATCTAAAGCTACAAGTATGAGGGGGGGGGAACGTCACCAGGCGTTTCTGCAGACAGGAGGGCACCACCAACCGGTCAAATTGACGAATCCCGCACACTCGACGTCTCAAACTCTGTGGCGAGAACTGGCTTACTTGGTCGGAGCTTTGCGCATCAGTGATATGTAGGTTGCTGTTGGGAAAAGAGTGGTCAAGCAGGACGGCCTCCCAAACATCTGACGTTGGCAGGCGGGGTCGATCTTTACTGCAAGCTTTCGACGTCTACGAAGGCCAAGAGAACCACTTGGCTGCCTCAATACCGCCTAATGGCACCAGTGTTCAGGGATACGCCCCCATACAGCCCGTCTCTCCAAGGTTGAAGACCGCAATTGGGGTCGGCCAGGTGAACACAGTATACCGCAGATTCTGTTGGTGGGCTGTTGAGCTTGTACGCGAGTGCAGCTTCTCCCTTCGCAGGTTAATATCAAGAATCAGGGCTGAAGTAGAACCATGATTGGTGGATCCAAGGCCTCGAGGTTTTGACGAGTGATCTAGAGCGGCAATCAACATGCGCAGCATTTACCAGGGTCAACCAAAAGCCCTTGCAATGCTTTAGTCGTATGTTGGTCTCGTTCAGCCGAGCCACATACGGTGGATGGGAAAAAGGTAGCGGTACTCTAAAGGCGCCATAAATAGTATTTCTTGAAGCTAGACAAGATGCGGATATTCCTATGAATGCACTCCGTACAGACAAGAGGTCTAGCTCAGGCTGTCTCGTGGCTCGGCAGCCACAATGCTGCATGAAAGCCTAATACCTGCATGATCCTTTGTCAATTGTAAACAACCTCAACGTCTTCGTGTCTCCATCGTGGATCGGATTCTAGTGCCTCCCCGCCCCGTTGAAAAAGTCGGCGATGGCAATAAGCTCTTTGATTGAGGGGCTCTCTTTAGCTCAGTCGAGGTCTACCATGAATAGTAAGGTGTCGGAGACGTTGTTTCTGGGTGGCAGCCGTCTATGTGGACGGAGGTCTAGGTCGGTAAGGAAAATCCCGGACCACAGCTCAAGACGGCGGCCAAAGCAGATTGTAGCGGTAAACATGAAGAGAATGGTCGCCTACTAGCAGGTCTTGGAGGGAGGGGATGATTGCACGGAGTACGGAGTATATAGATAGATCTTGTTCGGTCGATTTCATCTCAATTTACCGTCTGGCATCATGTCGGAACGAAAGATGATGGCCTTGATGCTCGCACGTTGTTGGTGTTACCTTTGGCTTCATCCATTGACTCTCCAGTAGGTACAGAGTACGGAGTACTCTGTTTGTATACTTGTATCTATTCCCCTCCTTTCGAGTGCTTGGCACTCCACCTTCCACATGCCTACCTTCCGGGGATGGGCTTTGCTCTTTGAATGGAAAGAGTGCCCAAGAAGCTCCAACTTTACCTCCACAAAAGACGCTTGCCCACTCAGAACCCTCTATTTGTATGCCTAGCTTTTACATAGTTAAGGTGCGTCCCCAAAGCTAGCACACCTCACACTTACCTCTCCGTCATCAGCGAACCCTCGCCTCGCCTCTTCCTCCCCAAAAGAACCCCCTGGCTCTAGTCTCAGGAGGCCTGAGGCGACGGTTCTATCCACTAAACTTGGAAGTGACTAGCGCTCAGAGGACCTACCTTAGCAGCCTTTTTAGCCACCGATTCACAGTCAGAAGGGTCCACGCTGCCGCTGCTGCGGTTGGGCTGCTCTCCGTATGGATGAGGTGGTCTTCCTCTCCCGCCTTCCTTGCCTTCCTTCCATGTTCCAAGGCTGGCTGCATGCAACACTCTATTACTGGCAGTACTTGTAACTTACTGTGCCTTCCGCGTCCATGCGCCGCTTGGTTCCGTCATTCTTTCTCTCTTTACCTTCTTACTGTGCAGCATTTCTCTATTGCTACACTTAATTTTCTCCAGCTTTATTCTTCAATCTATATATATTTATTTGCCTTTACTTCTTTCAATCTGCTTACCAATGGCGCATCTTACTCGGTGAATCTCCCCCGTCTTTGCTCGCAAATCGATACCCGCTTTCACTCGGCGCCCGTGTCGCAACAACTCCGAACGTCGCCCCAAGTAGACCAAGCCCCCCAACGACCAGTCGCTCAGCCAAACTCCGCGCTTCGAAATCTCGCATTCTTGCTTCTCTGGGAACGATTTGTTATTAGTTCTGGCTGCATCGAATCGCTGTATATGGTATCATTGGCATATTGAGGAGGGACTACCCGTTTAGCAGGTGTTGCGCAGCCCGGGCTGCCGACCTTGTTCGCTAGGTCAGGCAAAACGCCGAGTCCCTCTCCAACGACGACGCTGCCGTTTCAAAGCGCCAGCGCGTCACCACGCAGCATGTCGAGTTTCTTCAACAAAATCAAAAGTGCCGGCTCGGTATGCCATTCCTTCCCCCTTCCTCATAACGAATCCGATCCTTTGGATGTATTCTCCATCATTCGTTTAATCCTTGCTCCTGTGCCCCCTCGCCTCCGTCATTCTCGCCAGGGCTCTACTCTTACTGACAAAATACCGCTTCGCAGGCCGCCGGAACAGCCAACACAAAGGATGTAGTTACAAAAAAGAAGGAGGAGCCTGCTCCTGAGATGACACCACTGGAGAAGATGCTACAAAATGCTGGCCCATTACGTCAAGATGGTAGTGATCGGTTCTACGGTTTCGAGAACGTGCGTATCCGTCCTTTGCCCGCTTGGCGCCATTGCCCGCCAGAGAGTTATGCCATGCTAACTGGTCTTGTAGTTTGGGAACACCTGGTAATTCTCAGCCATGACTTTAATCGATTCGTTTACTGATCATCCACCCAGCTACTGCAACTCGATAGTGCAGGCTTTATTTTACTCCGACTTGTTTCGCGATAACCTTATCAACTACCCAACACAATCATTGACTGATACCCCGACCGGAGACCATCCCCTAGTCGATGTAGCGATCCGCCCACCAGTTGCGCCCAGCGCGCCCGCGGCCCAGCAAAATGGGAAGCAGAAGGGGCTTACGACATCCCAGGTGATGAAGCCGCGTCAAGTAGCGAATCCGGGACTTCCGGGCGCTCCGGGAGCTATTCGACCGGAGGACAAGCCCGACACCCCCGAGTACAAGAAGAAGCAAGCAATGTTGAAGGGACCAATTCTGGAGTTATCCAAGGAGCACCCCGAGGCTTATGGGATGGACGAGTGCACTTTTACCGGTCTCAGGGATATATTCCTGGCTTTGATTCAAAGTCAAACACGTACTGGCGTCCTAAGTCCACAACGGTTTCTCGAAATATTCAAACGCGACAACGAGCTGTTTCGCAACTCTATGCATCAGGATGCGCACGAATTTTACGGTTTAGTTCTCAATGATGTTATCACCAACGTGGAGGCAAACGCTCGAAAGCTCCAGGCGCAGCAGCTACTCAACGGGGATGTTGGAGAGCCAAATGACTTAACGCAGCCTGTCGGCAATGTCGTTGGAGCTGCTGCTCTGAACCATGCATCTGGCTACCAATCACCAAAGACTGGCTGGGTTCATGATATTTTTGAAGGATTGCTGACATCAGAAACCCAATGCCTGACGTGCGAGACCGGCTCGCAACGTGATGAGACGTTCCTCGATTTATCTATTGATCTCGAGGAGCATTCCTCAGTCACATCGTGCTTGCGCAGATTCTCGGAAGAAGAGATGCTTGTTGAAAGAAACAAGTTTCACTGTGATGTCTGCGGTGGACTCCAGGAGGCCGAGAAACGCATGAAAGTGAAACGTCTTCCGAAAGTTCTCACGTTGCATCTCAAGCGCTTTAAATATACTGAGGACTACAGTCGACTACAGAAACTCTTTCACCGAGTTGTATATCCTTATCATCTCCGAATGTTCAACACTACAGAAAATGCCGAGGATCCGGATCGGCTGTACGAATTGTATGCTGTTGTGGTTCATATTGGCGGCAATGCTTACCACGGTCATTATGTCTCTATCATCAAGACTAAGGATAGAGGATGGGTTCTCTTTGATGATGAAATGGTAGAGCCGGTGGATAAGCATTTTGTAAGAAATTTCTTCGGGGACAAGCCTGGCATGGCAACCGCATATGTACTGTTCTATCAAGAAACGACATTTGAAAAGGTCAGGGCAGAACAGGAAGCTGAAGGTATGGAGGAGGTGATGCTTGCGAACCAAGCTGCCAATGTCGCGTCAGCGGAAGGTGAACAGTTAGAAAATGTTCTGAAGAGGCAGGCTACACAGCCTGTAAGCTCCGCGCCCGAACCTGAGACTACCCGCCTCGCTAGGGCCAGCACGACCCCTGATGTTTCTACTGCACCAGCCCTGCAGCCGACAATCTCACCGATCGCAGAGGCTGGGCCAGAGTCTTATGAGACAGGGGTCAAGTCCAAGGAAGAGAAGAAGAGAGAGAAGAAGGAGCGCGAGGCGGCCGAGAAGGCAGCAGAAAAGGCAGAAAAGCAAGCCCAGAAAGGGCGTGAGAAGCAAGCTTATGAGCAGCGTGCCCAACTCCTCAACGCACGAAGACAAGAGCAAGAAGATTTACAAAAAGTTCTAGAAGCAAGCAAGAAGTCAGCAGTGCAAGAGGAGAAGGATAGAAAGAAGGAGAATGGACGATCGAGCTCCATGGGTTTCCTGGATCGATCGAAGCGCGGCAGCAAGTCAATGGCCAAGAGAAGCTTCAGTCTATTTGGTAGCAAAGACAAGGGAGACACTGCCGATTTACTAAACGGCACAAACGGTGAGCATCCTGAGAATGGCACTAAAGAGAAGCCGACCAAGGGTAGGATCAGCATGTCTCTAGGGAGGAAAAAGAGTGGCTTCCTCTCATGAGTGATGCAAGCTATTTGATCATACTACTCAAAGTAAGCGTCTCGGGTCTTCGTTAAAGTGGCAGATATCACCGATTGGTGGGTTTTGTTTGAACCCTCGGTTGCATCTATTTTGTATAAGTGGGAGAGCCATACTGCGTGATTAGCATTTTACGGGCGTTCCCGGCTCATTCACTGCCATCCTCTTTTCATATTTGATAGAGAGCTTATGAGCCCAAAGGATTTGGAATTTGGCGTGTGGCGTCTTGGACCAGTCAAGAAGCATCTGAGGCCTTGACAATTTATTGATATAGCTACAATGTCCATATGTGGACGAGGTAGCAGCAACATATTAATGCTACAGTGGCATATCTGCTTATTGGCTTATACTACTGCAATAGCATGCATAGCCGAGCGAGATTTGCATCATTACCACCCTGCAGGGAGACCAGCTTTTGGATAGCTATGAAAAAAGATGACCTATACGAACTAAAGAGAACCAAAGAAAACCATTGCGTGATGCTGCAAATGTAAAGTCGCAATTCATAGTCCAAGTCTAAGAAGGTATGTTGGGACGTAATAGTTTCTCCCCACGTACAACGCCTCAACTCCGTGCCATGCGGTTTTGCGCCCGCTCTCGCCGTAATAACCCAAAATGCAGTTTCAATCCGTTTCCTGCCTTTGCGCCCCGCGTCCTTCCTAACCGAGCACCAGTTCATAGAGAATAATAATTGTATTAACGAATATCAGAGGCACTGTTGCAAATAGTCAGCCAAGCTGCGCTGCTTCAAAGCTCTCCATGGCAACATAGTGCATGGGGATGGGCGCGAATACTCACTCCTCATGATTGTCCGGACACTAGCGATAAGGTTGATGACTTTGGCCTTGACGCTCGCGTCTGCGCCGGTGCCGAAGGCGGGGTCGTACGATGCCGGAGAGAGGTTGACTGTCAAATCGTCAAAAAATACGTCGCCTCATCATATCGAAGCTCAAGTCGGGAGCGGGGGACGTACTGCGAGCAAGGAACCGGTCTTCGGAGAGGATAGCGATGGCGTTGACGAGCAAGACGCCGACTTGCGCCGGGGATGGTCAGCTATTTTGAAGTTTCTAGAAGAGGTATTGACCATTTTCTTTTTGGGGAGCTCACTATAGAGAAAGTTGCCAAAGAACAACATGGTGGGGGAGCAGAGTTGTTGGATGTATGAAGAGGGGGGTGGCGTGAATACGGCGGAATGAATAATAAGGGGGCGCGCACGCAGAAGGGAGCTAATAGGTGGTAGCTGTGTAGATGGTCGCCTGTAGTGGGATGTTCTGGACAGCTTGGAGTTGCGCGGCGGAGGTGGGGTTTTGCCGATCCGGACCTTCTCTTGCCTGAAGGGACAGCACTTGATGGCATTGGAAGTCGTCGACTTATACGAAGCACATCATCCAAACTTGAAACAATGTAAAAAAAACCATCCTAAATTGTCCTTCCTCCTCCTGAAACTCTCAATATTGACTGTGCAATCATTTTATACAGGCATTTCGAAATTGCACATCACTTCCTTCTTTTTCATTCCTTTTTTTTTTAAGCATCTTTTCTATCTACCTGACCTCCTTCATTCATCTCTCACCAATGCTTCCCTAATAAGCGTCCTTCATCACACGTCCTCCCACCTCCCATCGTCAAGATGAAGCCCATTGGTATGTACGCGTGAGAGAAAAATAATAAAAAAATAAATAAATCACTAACTCGCTCGCGCAAAAAAGACGTCGCCCTCTCATCTCTCCTATTCCTCACCCCCCTCATCCACCTCCTCATCTCCCCCCACACAAAGGTAGAAGAGTCATTCAACATGCAGGCTGCCCACGACATTCTCGTCTACGGCATGCCCACGTCTTCTGTCCGTCCCCGTCTGACCGCCCGGTTCGACCACTTCTCCTTCCCGGGGGCCGTCCCGCGCACCTTCACGGGCGCCCTGCTGCTCGCCGGCGTCGCGCAGCCCCTGGTCGCGCTGCTGGGCTTCCGGCACGCCCAGTTTCTCGTCAGGCTTGTGCTTGGGGGATTCAACGCCGCGTGCCTGCTGGTGTTTGGGAATGCGCTGAGGAGGGCCTTTGGTGAGGGGGTGGCGAGGTGGTGGATCATCTTCATGGTTGGGCAGTTCCATGTCATGTACTATCTGTCAAGGACCTTGCCCAATATGTTTGCCTTTGGGCTCAGTAAGTCTTCCCGCAATCCCCGCCAACCTACCCTTTCAAATCATCAATCCCTTTTTTTTTCTCTTCTCTTCTTATTGGGAAAAAAAACTAACTGTTGTAAAGCAACCTTGGCGTTTGCCTTTCTGCTGCCTCGAAAGGCCATCAGAGTTAGCATCTACCGTCGCAAACAAGCAATTGTCCTCCTCACCCTCGCAACTACGGTCTTCCGCGCTGAGCTAGCCATCCTTTTGACTGTCATTGGCATCTTTTTGTTGCTATCCCGCCAGCTCTCTCTACGCGGCATCATTCCAACTTTTGTTCTGTCGTTTGTCGGGTCTCTGACCCTGACTGTCCTCTTGGACTCGTACTTCTGGCAAGAGCCCGTCTGGCCCGAGCTGAATGCCTTCCTGTACAACACTGTCGAGGGTCAAGCCGTGAACTGGGGCACTTCTCCCTGGCACTGGTACTTCACCTCTGCGTTGCCCCGTGTCCTTCTAAACCCCATCACCACACTCCTGGTCATCTTCTCTCTCGCGCAACCAGGCATCAGGGCTCAGGCAAAGGACCTCGTGCTCCCCAGTCTCCTCTTCATGGTGATATACTCCTCGCAGCCGCACAAGGAAACCCGCTTCATCTTCTACGTCTCGCCTCCCCTCACCGCAGCAGCGGCCCTGGGCGCAAATTACGTCACGGCTCGAATGTCCAAAACCATCCTCTATCGTCTCGCATACCTGGCACTTCTCACCTCCGCCCTTCTCAGCATCGCCGCCAGCGGCGCCATGCTCCTCTTCTCCACGCTAAGCTACCCCGGCGGCGACGCCGTCTCCCAACTCAAGGCCATCGCCGCGCTGGAACATCAGCCCGGCAGCACAGTCGAGGTCCACGCCGACGTACTTACTTGCATGACTGGCCTTACACTCTTCTCCCAAAACACAATTGGCCTGCCCCTCGCCCTACTACCTCCAGACATGAGCGATCTTGGCCCCAGCTTGGCAGCTGACCCCATCTTACTCATTGACAAGACGGAGACGGGAAGGCAACTAGGATGGCCCAAGTTTTGGCGTAGGTTCGACTACGTGCTCATGGAAGATCCGGACCTGGTCATCCCGGCAGAGGAGTGGGAAACAGTGGGCGTCGTGAGCGGGTTATCGGGGGTCGAGGTACTGAAGCCCGGTACGGAGGCAGCTATACCTATAGACGAAACATTTGGTCTTGGTGCCACAATCGCCGGCATCAGAAGTCGCGTTAGGAAGCTTACTGGCGGGTGGTGGGTTGGGCCGAGAATGGCTCCCAGAATCCATATCATGCGGAGGAGAATCTCAGAGACTACACGCAAGATGCCCTATTAGAAAGCGCACCATCATAAGCAATTCAAGTTCGAGGGGTTATACGCAAAGCAATATTCATCCACACATTGACACCAATGGATCCATGGCAATATCTAATCATGATTAACAATACTACATCAGCGTAAGCCATACTCCTAAAGTATGATGAATGATCTCCTGAACTCCTGATGTGGTCCCCAAGCAGAATTGGTATTTGCCGCTATGCCACGTAACAAATGGAGAAAGACACTGCCGCCTTTCTTCCCTATGCCTCCCTTGAGTCTTAAACCTTGATCCCAACCAATGCAAAGCCAATGCAATAGTTTAAACAACAAACCAGTAGCCAACACTGTTTATGCTTCTCCTTAATCCAAATGTACCCATAAGACTTTTCCGTATGTTCATGCCGCATGAATCAATGCAATGTCCAATATTATTTCCGAGGGTTGTGTTGAAATGCATCCATGAGCTCAAGAACCCTCACAGAATAAAGACATCAGCGGTGCAGGAGCAGCAGCCTACTCTTGCTCGGTAATACTGCCACCATCGCTCGAGATGCTGACATTGTCTTCGATGATGATCCCATCATCGACCTCTTGAGCCTCTGTCGGGCCCGCAACGCCGCCAGGTTCAGATTCGCTCAACTCGCCGTACTTCTGCTTGTAACGCTGCAGCTGTTGTAGATCCTTTATGAACCCGTCTAAGACGCCAGACATGGGCCCACGGAGCTCGCTAAAGTCGGTCAGAGGACCCTTGTCTAGGCCTCGCATCATAAACCTCATGGTAATGGTAGAGACACAGGTCTATGCTCTAGGTCAGCTAGGAAGTAGTACGCTAGGTTATTGTCATCAACTTACCTCTATCCTGCTTACTTGGTGTTCAAGGAAGTTAACCATGAACTGCTCAGAAACTTCACCGGCGCGGCTCTTCATGCGTTCCATCAATTCAGTCTCGGGAGGCTGCAAATTCATATCTCTTGGGCTTTCGAGAAGGCTGCACAGCATCTCCAATCGAAGGCTAAGATGCCAAACGTCCCATACCATGCTGGGCTTGAAGTTCACAAGGTGCGAGGTACCTAGCGTCGCGGGCTTGTCTGAATCGCCTATGCGCTCATGCTGCATATGGTGTTCGATGCGGCCAGCCAGGGCGTGAGGGTACAGTGAATAAATGTATTCAGGGTTCTCAAGACCCTTGAGCTTTCTCTCACCCATCTCCTTTACCTCGAAACCTTGAGAGGTCAGAGATCGAAGGTCTTTGCGAATAGTATTAGCGTATCCATCATCCTCAAAGTTGGTGTCCTCGGATGCTGAAGAGCCATTTCGTTCAGTGTCTTGATATGTCTCGAGACAACGCTGAATTTCTGAGATAAAGTCAGAGGACACGGCAATCTGTCCACCGTCGGCAACGGAAGAGATACGTGACGCCTTGTTGACCATGGGACCAAAGTAGTCCATACGGCGAGTAACAGGATCAGTCTCGCTCACACAATTACCATAGTGAATACCCATGCGGACAGAGAGACCCTTGAATATAAGAGTGTCATCCTTGTCCGTGGCAATAATAATGTTTGGCGAAGTTATAATCTCCGCGGGCCATTGAACCTCAAGAAGGCCCAGCTGAACGGCAAAGCACCATAATAATGCCGAGGTAGCCGTTGGGAATGATACCATAAATGCATCGCCTTCGGTTTTGACTTCATAACCTCCAATCAAACGCAGCTGCCGTCTCATCACCTCGTTGTGCAGTTTGATGGCGGATCTCATGGCGTTCGGGAACATTTCCCAAAGATAGGTGGAACTCTTTATGTCGGTGAAGCAAATGGCAACATTGCCAGTTGGCGCAGGAATCTCCCGATCAAGGCGATTTAGAGAGGAATCAAGAATCTCGCCCTTCATCCTACGGCCTCTGCGGGCTGTAGAGAGTGCTTGGGCCTCGTCCGGGACACCGGACGGGTAGAGTGACATGCTCTGCCCACGGTGAAGTCTCGAGCGTTCTACCCTTCTCTTCAGATCGGCAACACTGATCATCATAACCATGATTTTACCAGACGCGCCATAAGCTATGGCCAGATCCCGCAGTTTCTGCGCAGCGCGCATCAAATCTCCCCTTTCTGCTCTTGCAATATCGGCGGCCAGACCAGGTGAGATATACTCCCACAGCTCCTTCGTAGCCATAAGAATCATGTCATCTGACTCGCGAACAGTCATATGGCTGACATGAGGAGCAGCTTGCACGATAGGCATGAGATCTGCGTAGCCAAAGGCGCGAGAAACCTCAAGTAGGTCGTTGAGTCGACCATTTCGAGATACCCAGCCACCAGCTTCACGAATCCTAGACCTCTCAGACGGCTCTGCAGGGTCGTGCTTGCGGGTAAGAATCCTGTGGGTGCCGTCGGTCTGTACACACATAGCCTGCACGTCACCAACATTGGCGACATAGAGCTCCGTCTGTTGCAAATAGACCACGGTAGCAACACCTCCCGAATTCAAGTCTTCTTTGCTCAAGACGAGCGGCTGGGCCGTACCCCTATGCGTCGTCCGCGGCCGGTTCTCGGTGTGCTGACTGGCCATATTCGCTAGATCCTTGTTGACTGCTAAGAATGCCCGTCGCAGTGCATCGACAGGAGTCTCGCTCTGGCGCGTCTTCAATGCCTTCAGCTCCTGAGCCAAGACATGGCCAAAGTTTTCATGGAGATACTTGGCAATCTTGGACCCTCCGCTAGACAAAGCCTGACCGTCAAAAAGCCCCAGTAGCGTCTCGGTCTCTGAAGAGTTGAAGCGAGGAACAACAAGATCACAAGTCGACAAATGCTCATTCTTTCCAAGAGTATCCGCCATGCCGTAAGGTAGGTGACCAGCTAGTGTACCCGAAGTTCGCACACGTTTGTCTTCATTCTGATCAGGGATGCTTGGCTGCGTGAGCGTCACATCCATCAATCCGAGGATGCGCAAGTTTGTCAGACGGTTGAAGTCTGTATATTCTTCGCGGTCCATGTCTCCCGGGCCTCCAAAGGCATTCTGAGCCGTCCATGCCGTCTGCTTGATTTCCAGCCTCTTATTCCCAGACAGATTGAGATACCTCAAATTGGGGTTGAGATTCCAGTTCCAGTCATAAGGCACGTTTGAAATGTTGTATTTCAAGTAATTATTGCCGCAATCAAGAACGGCGAGCTTTTTCGCCCTCGAGATATCAGCAGGCAGATTAGTGAACTTGTTGCCATTGATGTACAAAGCTTGAAGAAGACTTGTGTCCTCCAAATCATCCGCAGGCAGTGTAGTAAGCCCATTACCTGACAGGTAAAGCTCCACGAGCTGAGGCCAGCTCTTGATGGACCTCTGAGGCATATCGCCGATTTCCTCGTTGTAGGACAAGTTCAGGACCCGCAACTCTTGAAGCAGGATGATCTGATCGAACACATCATCATCAAGACGGTTATCGGCTAGAGAAAGGTTTCTCAAGGAGCCCATAAAAGTGCTTTGGACCCTTGTAGACAAGCTAGAGTCCTTTCGAGTTGTTATTGTTGGCGTTGCACCACCGGGCGCGGGCGCACTGTCGGCTGGCCTTGACAACACTGACGTCTTACGTCCACCCTTGCCGTAGACCGAAACAACAGAGCTCTTACGGTCAGAAACAGGGGATGGTCCAACACTGAGCAAAGTGCTCGATGCTTGGCTCGGCCTCCTCTCGTCAGATAGTTCCTCTGAGCTGGGAGTGGGGGAGAGTGTGCCAAGGGGGAATTTTTGGCCATTGGGTCCTAGCGCCCCATTCTGTTCATCTCCAGGCACGCGGGGCGGCCTTGAGGCAGGCTTTGGGAAGGTATCGAGAACATTTGAGGAAGCGTTGAATGTTTCAAGGCTCTTAGCCCACCAAATCTCCATAGGGAGCTTCGAGATGTTGTTCCCTCGAACGTTCAAAACGCGCAATTCAGTAAGGCAGCCAATCTGAGGTGGTAGCTCGGCTACTGAATTGTTGGCAATGCTGAAGTGTTCGAGCTTAGTCAATACACCAATCTGAGTCGGAAGAGAGACAAAGTAGTTCTTATCCAGGATCAAATTCTCGAGGTTGGGCATGTTAACAAAAGCAGGGTCGATACTGGCCAACTGCGCGTTCGAAAGGTTGAGAGTCTTTAATGTAGGAACAGGAGATTCAATCTCAAACTTATTCAGGGGGTTCGAGTTCAGCTTCAGCGTCCTAAGCCTCTCAAATCTGCCCGTGAAGGCCGAGATCCCATTGTGATCAGCGTACAAAACTTCCAACTTGGGGAGCTCAGAGATAATATCGATGGAAGTAATGCCATTGTACTTGATATCCAGCTCCCGGAGGCTTATCAAGTCGCGGAATGACTCTGGAACTGAGCCGGACAGCCTATTGTTGGTAATTAGGAGCTTCTCGAGGTTTTTCAAGTTGCCAATTTCCTCGGGCAGAACAGCAATGGCGTTGAAGCTCAGGTCGAGATCAACAAGGCAGTGCAGCCGGCATAAGAAAGAAGGAAACTTATCCAAGAAATTAGAAGAAATGTTAAGGCTTCGTAATGACTGATAGGCTCCAAAATAGGCGGGAAGATATTTCAGCCGGTTGTTCGCAAGGTTCATCTTCAACAATCCCTTGAGAGTGTTGAGCTCTGCATGTTCCAGCTGGTCCAATCGGTTATTCGACACATCCAGATACGTCAATCTACTCGCTCGACTCAAGCTCGGCGGGAGTCTCCTAGCCTCGTTATTATTGAACTTGATGTCTCGAAGATTTTTGCAGGATTGTATAAAGTCTCTCGGGACATCGAGCGAGAGATTTTGAGAGAGGTTCAAGGATATGATGTCTGGCGCCCTCGAGTATAAAGATATCGGTATCGTTATGATGTTGCGGGAAGAAAGGTCGACGTAATTAAGCTTCTGGTTGCGATTGATCCCCAAATCTGCAATTTTGGAGTGCAGGTCGCTCTCCTTGGCCGAAAGAAACTCGAATCGACAGAGATAGCTGTTGTCTTCCCTACCCAGATCCTCTATTCGATCCTTTTCTTCATAACCAACCTGCTGCAAAAGTCGTTTCTGGATGAGCAAGGGATGCTCTGAGGGACCAAGTACTCTGATGAGATTCTGCTTCTTCATGATGATGTGATAGTTCTCTAGACCGTCGACAACGTAGGTCTTCTTGATAACCTGGGATATGACGTCTGTTACGCTAGCATCCAGGACCATCGAGTGTGTAGAGAAGGTTCCATCGGATCTAAAGATGCGGATGCAGTATGGGTTGACCTTTTCGTCGGGGCGTGGCAGACTCTGGGTCTCATCAAGCTCAGTGCCATGAAAAGAGTTGTCTTCCGTATTCCGCCTCACGGCCCAACTGTCCGGGGCATCCCATCGACCTTTAGGACCCGGGCTCACAACGGATTCTCGCCTATCATCCACGACAGTATTGATATAGCCTGTGTCCATGGTCAGAGAAGGCGGTTTAGTTAGGATACCTTCCATGTCGTTCAAGTTGGTATCGAGATGGAACTTCTTGCCAGAATCGTTTCGAATATCCGTGGGGCCGATGGATTCGTCGATGATATCGTTCGTCCTTTGTGCTCTGCTCTTCTTCGAGGAAAAGGGGAACTTGTTGTTGAATGTCGCGCCGCGATGGCTCCGTGCGTCAGAATCTTGGTCCGTCGTATACGCTGATGTGAAGGGCGGTAGCGCTGCAATAGCTGCTTCTTGTCGGCGCAGGTCCGATTTGGAGCTCTGTTTCTGGAGAGATTTTGTCGAGTTCGGTAGGTCGCGCAACTTTGAGGTAAGACCACCCTTCTCGTTGCCGTCGTCCTTGTCCTTGTCCTTGTCCTTGTCCTTGTCCTTGTCCTTGTGACGACGTAGGAACTTGGTGAACCCGAGCTTATGGTGATGGTTAGGTGAGGACTGGCCTTCGCCGAAGATAGACCTGGAACCTTGAGTCGGCACGCTACTAGCGCTAGGTGTAGGGCTCTGAGCTCTTGATCTTTGATATCCACCAGCTTGGCCTCCCTTGCCCGGCATCGCGAAGGCCTGCCCACTCACGGTCGACTCTTCTCTGCTCATTGTCGGTCTGAGTGTTCTAGGGTCGTCATTGCTCCGTTGGTGTCGATGGTGGCCCGGTAAATGCACAATCGAGTGCCCAGACCGATTCGAGGACGACGTTTTAGGTGGGTTCTGTGAAGGTGTCTCATTTATGTATCGCTCCCTGTCAGGTCCCGTCAGGCTGCTGCGGACCGGCGCTTCGCCATATCGAGCAATGTCCTGCCAGGTTTGTAAGTTGCGATCCATGGGTTGCGGTAAGTAAAATCAAAAGGAAAAGGGTGGGGGGGAAATCAAAGGAAGAAAAAAAAAAAAAAGGTTGTTGAGGTGGGTGTAAGGAAAAGGCAGAACAATATTGAAAGATTTCATGGTTGTGAATGAAAAGATATAGGAGACGTCTCCAGATTTGCAGCAGGGATTGGCATTGCGTACCGTATTGTCTTGGTAGAGGAAAGGAACCACTTCTGGGGCAGGCACAGGGGTCCGTGGTCTGGATGAGGCAGGCGAGGCTTCCCTTGCATTGTCGGTGGCATTGGAGTAGTTACGATCACGATGTGATGGTCGGCTATGGCTGTATGAACGAGTGCGTTCTGCTTTGGATGTCAAACTTGCATCAGAGCCGTCGCGACCAGGAAAATCTTCTCCAAAGAAGCCCTGCAACTTGCGCAAACCGCCGCGGCTCGTGCTATGTTTAGAACCCTGGCTACTTGCTGTCGTTATGCTCGCCACAGAAGGTCTCCTGCTATCATACTGTGCGCTCGGGTCCGAATTGTCGTGGACGCCAGTGGCGCTGCCCTTTCGCGGGGGCAGCTGTCCAGAAGCCATTTGCGCTGTTGACGGCTGGTTATCACAAGAGTCGTGGTGGTGGAGGCTTCCAGACTGGGGCCC
Organism: Trichothecium sympodiale; assembly: GCA_003012115.1. NCBI lineage: Eukaryota > Fungi > Ascomycota > Sordariomycetes > Hypocreales > Trichothecium > Trichothecium sympodiale. Next base: position 65,795 of record PXOB01000112.1, on the reverse strand, counting down.
GTTGGAAATGCTACCAGTCAACCATGGCGCTATCGCAGGGCTCGTGCCGCCGGTTGGTGGTTGTTGTTGAATTTGAGGTACGCGAGAAATTTCGAGAACCGAAAGGTCGCGACGATAGCCGGCAAGGTCGCTTCTGCGGCGACCCTTGAATGACGATGTCGACGTCGTGGGGGTAATGGAGTCGCTCTGAGATACAGTGCTAGGAGCGCAAGCTGGTCAGTCGCAAGGGCCTCTCTGGCTCTCTCTGGCTCTCTTTCTGTATTATGTCTCTGTATCTTGTCATGGGAGAGGGGAGGGGGGGCAAGGTAACATGGCTTGCATGGTACAAGCTTCTCAAGCACTTACCGGCTAAGTGGACCAAGCTCGTCTACGTTGGAGGTGGAGTTTGAAGTCGAAGTAGAAGCGGGTTCGCCGCGTCGCGGGGTTCTCACAGCAGAAGAGCTAGTGGTTGATTTTACATTGGGAGTAGATCGAGTAGTATCGGCGCTGGAGGTCGTGAGAGGGCTGATGCGGTTGATTGCAGCCTCATATTTGGACATCGTAACCCGGCTTCAATGCCAGAGCTGTAGGCCATAACCGTGCGGGCGCAAACGAGATCCACAGGAAGCGCACTCGCGCTTACGACATGCTTCCGCGGTCACCAAGCAGTGGGGTGATTCGGAACAGGCGCCGAAAGCCTGTATAAGACGGAATTGTTGAAGAGCGCGCAGAAAGAATAGGAAACGGTAGGAGAGAAGGTACAGGTGGTGGCTTGTTTGTCGGGGTCGTCGGGAGTTTGACGCTTTCGTGGATCGTAGTGGGAAGTGGTAATAGTGTGGTTAGGAACGTGGGTACGTAGGTTGCCCGTCGTGGGCTGTGTGGGCTCTCTCAGGTAAGGTAGGTCTGTCTACGTCTCTATGTCACTCTAGGCAGTGGAGGAAGAGGAGGATTGGCCCGGTGGTTATGGCATCCGGTTCACGTTATGAGTGCTCTAGTAACAACTAGCAGTGGTGATTACCCTAGTACAGTACATTGTGGTGTGCAGTAGGTATGTGCCGCTACGTACTCCGTACATGCTGCCTACTAATACGGCGAAAGGGAACAAAAGTGGGCTTCAAATGAGGTACGGAGCCTATCCGATCTTTGATCTAATAGTACTAGCAGTTCGGGTGCAAGGAAACCCGTGACCTTTTTTGTTGAAGCAACATTCGAAGTCACCTCGGCAATTGGTGCATGTTTGCATGTTAACTGATACTGGTGCTACTACTACTACCTGTGGTGGTGATGGTGATGGCGACGAGGCTATTGCGGCGCAAAGAGGGCATGACTAGTCATTGGTTTAAGATTGAGGGAAAAGAATAAATAAAAGATGCAAATATACATGTAAGAATAGAAAATGGGGGGAAATCGGAGGGGATGAAAAATGGCCCCCATGAGAACCCGGGGGGTGGCACTTTGACCTGTGGCGGACGGGTTGGGTACAAGGTGTCTATCGCTTTACTCCGTACGTGCTGCAAGTCCGCCTTTGCAGTCCATCCTCCACCAGCACCTAAGTACGGAGTCGTTGTGCTCCGTATCAAAGAGCAAATTGCGGAGGAGGCGCCCTACTACCCTAGTCACCTCTAGGCTCAAAGCCTCGCGGCTCAAGTCCATGTTTGCATATGGGAACATCACACCACTAAAAGGAGCCGGGCAATGCACTATTACGGTGGAATTCCACTCCCTGTTAATACAAAAAAAAAAAAAAAGGGTAACAAACAGCACCTTTTTGATCATCCATTTCTTTACATGGGGTTTTGCTTTCCTTTCTCATCCGACACCAAATCTGCCCACAATTCACCAACTCACGTTGTGTACGTACATAGTAATCCCATGCCCATCTACTCCGTAAACACCACTACCTACATGTACTGTAGTACCTACCTTGGTGCTATTATGTATCATCGTCCCGAATTGGTCCCACCAAAAGCTTCGCCGTCCACGGGGATACCAAGGGTAGTAGTATACTTATAGTTACTCCGTACGGAGTAGTGTGTTGCACATTCGTGGCCCTGGCCAACCGCCTCGCGTAAAGTCATCCTCCCGGTTCGTCCGCCAATGTCTCTTGTTGGCTCGGTACAGCTCGAGTCGCAGCCGCGACAGGAAAGGGTTAGGCATATCGATATGCGCGTGCGACTTGTGCATCTTGGACATGCATACTCCGTACTTGCGTACAAAGATGAGGCAGCAAATTCCCTTCCGCCGTGACTCGTGGTTACTATTTGCCCATGACTCGGCTGCTCCTGTCATCTGTGAAACTGGCTCAGAATTAGCCCGAGGCAATGCCAGTGTGTCCTACTCCGTACATGCGACGCGCCCAAAAGGCAGCGCAAAGGCTTGGCTCAGAGAGAGCTGAGCTGCTCCCGCTCGACATGTCACAAGCCAATGCCCATCCCTGCCCCCTGTCCTATTAAACCCTTGATGCACTCCCCAACCATTTCAGATCAGGCGCCCTGGAGAGGAGCAACCAACAGAGTCTTGGGGAAATTTCCTCTAGATAGTACTAGTACGCTATAACATGATAAAGGTTGTTGTCGGTCGTACCTCATTAATCCGCGTAGCGCCAAACCATGAAAAGATCAGCGCCGACAAGCCTGTTTCATCGACATTGGTGCGCAAGCGCGCTTGGCGCCGGGATTGGTGATGATGGGAAAGCTTCATGTCAGCCTTCCTCCACGGAAATTAACAAAGTCTGGGGGTACGAACTAGGGTATTAGCTGGGGAAGTGTGCGAGGTTCCTCGCAGCGTGGATATGATGATGGACTGAAAGCTACCCTAGCGTGGGTAATGGAAGACAACTAGTAGGTAGTAGGCACTGAAAGAGTGAAGGTATGGGGCATTCAGATACATCGATTATAGACCGGAATAACCATTGTCGATCAAAGCATGGAGATCTACGCTGTTGGGCAGCAATGACATGACGCTTCAACATCAGAAGATTTGGTTCACCTGGAAATTTACTTTTCCATAGGTTGGTTGTATTCGTAAAGTACATACGTATGTTGCGTAGTACCAAGTAGAGAAGGGCCAATGCTATGTAATTCAAGTGATTGTACGGAGTATAGAGTACTCCGTAATCTGAGGGAATCAGGTTAACTAACCACTTGTATACTAAAGCAAGACCGTCATCCTACTTGTAGGTCGCTTCGGCGTTGCCCCAGATACTATTAGTGTTGATTCTACACATCCCTTGTTTTGCGGCAATCCCAAAAAGCCGGACATGGTATCTATGATTGTAGAAGCAGCGCAATGCCTTCGCAAGATCCCAGAGAGATGGTGCCCCCGCTGACATCGGCAACGCTCTTCTTGCCAGGGCTCACCAGTACCTCCTTTACTTTCCCATCAAACTTCCAATCTACCTTGTCGTCCGAGAAGTTGCACGCAATTAGCGCAACGCCTCCGCTCGATGCCGTCCTCTTGTACGCAAAGATCTTCTCGTCAAATTCGTCAACGAGCTCGAAGTCGCCGTAGACAAAGATGTCCTTGGACTCCTTGCGCTTTTCCAATACTTTACGGTAGCAGTGGTAGATAGATTCAGGGTCGTCAACTTGCGATGCTGCGTTGATGGTGGTGTAGTTGTCGTTAACGCGCATCCAGGGGGTAGAGGACGTGGTGAAGCCGGCCTGGGCAGAAGCGTCCCATTGCATCGGTGTACGGGCGTTGTCGCGGGACTTGCGTTGGTAGTTTGCCTTCAGGTGCGCCTTTGTTGCCTCGTCGGCCGTGTCCCTGAATAGCTCCCAATGGCTCAGGCAGTCAATATCCTTGTACTCCTCCATTGGCCAGTCCACGGGAACGTTGGTCATGCCAATCTCCTGACCCTGGTAAATGAAGGGGGTACCAGCCTGGAAGCCATGGAAGATGGCCATCATCTTTGCGCTATCAACGCGGTGCTCCGGGTCGTCTTTGGCGAAGCGGCTGATAGTGCGTGGCTGATCATGGTTCTCGAGGTACAGGGCGTTCCAGCCGTTGTTGTCGTACATGAAGCGTTGCCACTTGTTGACGGTCTTCTTCAAGTCTGTCAGAGGCCACTCCTTCCAGGAGAATTTGCCTTTGTGGCCGTGGTCAATGTCCATCCTATGAAGCTCATTAGTCAGTGACTTCATCTCATGGCGAATAGCAGCGCAAGCTATATGTCTTACAGTTCGAAGTGGAAGATCATGCTCAGCTCCCCTCTGTCAGCAGCAACAGCTTTGATGAGCTCCCTTTCATCATTCACACATGGCATCTCCCCGACGCTAAAGGCGTCGTACTCTCTCAAGATGGCCCCGATTTCCTGAAGAAATTCGTGGCACCGAGGGCCGCAAGCGTAAAATTCGGCACCGGCGTGCACATCGCGCTCCGAGTCCGGGAAAGACTGGTCTTTGCTAACGAAGTTGATGACGTCCATACGGAAGCCATCGCAGCCACGGTCGAGCCAAAAGCGCATAATCTCGTGCACCTTTGCGCGAACCTTTGGGTTCTCCCAGTTGAGATCGGGCTGTTCTTTGCAGAAAAGATGAAGGTAATACTCGTCAGTAGCCTCGTCGTAATCCCACGCACTTCCTTGGAAGTGGCCTTTCCAGTTGTTGGGAGGCTGGCGATTGCCATTCTCATCGTAACGAGGAGGCTTCCAGATGTACCAATCACGAAAGGGGTTGTCCTTGGACTTGCGAGACTCCTTGAACCACTCATGCTGGTCACTAGTGTGATTTACAACAAGGTCAAGAACCAGCTTCATCCCTCTTTCGTGAAGCTTGTCTTTGAGAACATCGACATCGCTGATATCGCCGTATGGTGGGTCAATCTTGGTGTAGTTACTGATATCGTAGCCCTGTTTCCATCAGCATCGGTCAATGATAATTCAGCCTTGATTGGATCTCCCGCCTACCATGTCAATTTGGGGGCTCTCAAAAATCGGCGATAGCCACACAATATCGACGCCGAGATTCTTCAGGTAATCCACCCGCGAAATGACACCTTTCAGATCACCAACGCCAGTGCCAGTGGAATCCTGGAAAGAAGCTGGGTAGATCTGATAAACCGAACTCTCCTTCCACCATGCCTTGAGCTGCTGATTATGAACGCTACCCATGTTTGCAATTATCAAGGTGCTGCTTAAGGTTCCCAACCAACCTCGTTGTTTCGAGTGTTCGGTTCCGTATATTCGCAGTGCTTGAGAAGAAAGAAAGCTGAAAGATCTATGAATAAGCGACTAAGAAATGACCAGCTTTTAAGGCTTGCACTAGAAAAACCAGCGGTATTTGAGTGAGAAGGAAGCAGGAGTGAAGAAAGAAGGAACTATGCATAAAGGAAGGGAATTGGTGTGAATCAGAGGCGCCGACACCCTTTCAATGATTGCTTGTCCTCACATGAACATTGTCGCTTAGGCTCCGCAGTCGTGAATGAACGAGGCGGGGTTCGTGGGGCGAGGATGAGACGAACGTACTTCAAGCCTGTGATATGGTGCATATCTAGGATGTCGATTTTCGTCACATTACTTGGCTGGGTAATGCACCGAAGAGGTCCATATAAACCTGGGTCCAAATGATGCTTCCTAAAAGGACGCAGCAGAAAGCAGTGTGCTCAATTAGCCCAACGCCGTTTTCCAGTGGGCGTCGGTCCGACATGTTCGGGGTAATCATAATGCAGTGCTAATCATTGGGAAGTAGCAACCTGATTCCGAAAGATTCTCCGCAATCGTGATTACTCTCTTCGTCCGGTCCGGTATAGGTGTCACGTGCACAGTTGGTAGCTATGTGGAGAGGCGGCAGGAGACTGGCACGCTGTTGCCATCAAATTATATGATATCGGAAATGGAGATGAATGGCGTAAATGATTTAAGAAGGATCTTCCGAGAAATTCAGTATATTTATTCCCACAAGCATCGTACGTCTTGAAGGCGTTGTTGATTCACGGACACCGCGAACCTCGAGTGGGTGGAATCCTAGGCATGATGGGCTATGTATTGTTGAACAGACATAGTTTCAACTTCTGCTTCATTTCCTTGATTACAAAGTTGAAAAGAAGGCCACGCCGGCCGAAATTTGAAGTTCCTTTGCTGCTGGCTTCTCACGTGGGCATCTCTTGATCTACCCATGGATTAGCAACTCTTACCAATACTTGATTCCATTCATAGGCCTTCTAAAGTATAATAGGATACTAAGTTCACCATCGTCATTTATATCGAGCATGGTATGAGTGGAGCTTGAGACCATCTGATGCCTGTGACGATTGGTCTTCCATCATGCCTTTCGGGGACGCTGCCTGGCTTAATGTAGTAAGCTACCGAGTTCCAAATGGAACCCTGGTGAATGTAGCCCTATATTCAGTGATTGGTCGACAAACGTGCTCTTCAGCCGAAAGGGGCCAGTCGAAGCTCTGCGTCCGCATCGGGTGAATTTTACATGCTACTTGTAGGTGAGATGCAGGACGATGAGGTAGATGAATAGCAAGAGGTTTTTGACCACGTTTTCAACCATTGCGCTTCGGCTCACTCACGGTAGCTGAAGGGCGATTTTAATGATAAGAGAGGCAATGACGAATTTACAGATTGAGCCATGACGAAAAAGAAACCAGGCTTGGTGAAATAATTTCAACTTGTTCTAGAGACAAACTCCTTTACTTCAACAACTTCCAAGAACCAGTCTCGGACCAGATCCTTGCGTACCACTGGTGAAGCTCATCCATCCATCCGGGCATTGGACCCTTGTGACCAGGAATCTTGTCGGCACTGGAGAAAAGGCAGCTCCTGAGCCGCAGCTCGACCTCCTCTCTGCTCCCATCAATGGTGGCGCTGATAGTGAACAGACCATCCGAGGGCCTGAGAGCTTGATTTCGAGGAGAGTCTCCGCATCGAACGGTGATGCCCTCGCGCGTCTTCTCGACGACCTCGAAATGGTCCGTGAGGATAGCACCCTTCTCGTAGGTACTCTGCGCGAGCTCCTCCTTGCTCCAAAGCTGACGAGCAGTCTCAGGGCCCTTGTACTTCATCTCCAAGTACTTGCGTTGGGGAGCGAAACCTAGATTTTGTTAATGGTGTGTGAAACAGAAGGAATCGTGCATTGTGATTCAAAACTGACCCCAGCCGCTCCAGACACCGCGGCAGAATTCGAGAGCGAGATCCCCATCTTTTTCAAGCAACTCAGGCCGAATTTTGCTCAGGGGAATGCGCTTAATACAGACATCCTGAGTGGCTGGGTTCTTTGAAGGATTGTGTCGCTTGTAAATCTTGGAGCTCCAGATTGGGTCCGAGATGGGCAGAGGCGATATAACGGGATTCCTCGACGCAAGGTAGGCGGCAGCGACAGAGGTACCCAAAAGGCCCGTTGAAACCGTAGTGCGAATGATGCCCATCGTGATCAAAAAGCCCATGGTAATTGGAGATAAAAGGAGAAAGGCGCCTAACCGACCGGCGCACGAGTAACAGCCGGCGGTTTAACCCCCGCAGCCCGGGTACCTTATCTGCTAATACCCTAGTTGTTTTTTTTTATCGCAGGAATCGGAGCTGACGCCAAAGGTCCCATTGTCGTGCACCGCAATTAGTGGAAATGCCCAACCTGGGTTAATATCCCATGTGCTCGCCTTGCATAAAGCAGAAAAAGGGCCAAATCAGCAACACTAAAGTATCGATGTACGATGTATATGTATATGTATATGTGTATGTGATAAAAACACCCCCATTGTCATGCTTATTTACATACTCTCCCCTTGCAAGAATCAAATGCCATCCACCAAACGCCCAATAGACAAAGCAGCCCTAACAGATAGCTCAAGCTTCTTCATGCAACGTCTCGCCAAGTTTCTTGCTATCTTCAAAGATATCCTGAGCGTCTGATTCCAAGACTCCGAGATCATCCATGATCAAGCGCACAGCCAGCTCGGCCACCAATACGTTTTGCACAAAAGCTGCAGGCCCGCGGCCCGAGATGACCCTATCTTCGACAGCCTTTTGCTTGAGTAAGCTGTCAAATCTCTTCATGAGGTGAAAGCTCATGATGTTGCCTCCCTTCGGTCCATAATATCCAGGTGTCAGATTGTCCTCGGCGCCCAAATTCCGTGCCGTGCCAGAATTGATCTTCTTCTCGAGTTGCGCTCGATAATACGATGGTTCACCATTTATGATGCCCTCCAGCTCGTCAAAGTAGATAGACATGCGAGCAGGCAGGTCAGCCCAATCGATGGCGGGATAGCCTCTTGACTGCCAGGTATCTTGACCTGCTTGAGTCTTGTGTTTTCGGCAGAATAGTGTTTGTTGCCTTACGGTTAGGCGCTTTCCCTTTGCGAACCTGTTGAATAATTTCTCATCCACATCGTCGCCGCACCAGGGGCATGGGTGTAGCTTCTTGCTAGGCAAAGATGCTTTCATGACCCGATTGGCATCGCCATCCTCATCGCTTGAGGCGTCAAGGCCGACCCAGATGCGGGATGGCTCTGAAGATGCCAAGGTCTTGGGAGGCCTGCTTCTATTAACCTCATCATCACTAAGCTCATCAAGCTCTAACGGCATCTGAAAAGTTGGGGTCTGGGCCTGGCTCTCGTCGTTTTGCGGCTTCTTCTGTCGAGAGATCAAACCCGGAGAGACTACGGGTTCTTCAGAGAGAGCTCTGAATGAGGGCCTCGCCGTGACTGGGGTATCGGTTTCATCGCCACCCTTTAGTCGTAAAGTAGGAGGCTCTCGAGGTGGAGAGAAGAATATGTCCGGAAGAGGTTGGAAAGTTGCGGCTGGCCCCTTTTCCTTGGACTCAATTTTCAACTTCTTCTTTTGACGATTCTCACGCCCAGCTATTAGCACGATTAGCGAGTGAAGTACGACAGGTTCCTCAAAAAATCACCATCTTTTGCCTTTGCCTCCTTTGTTTTGGAACTATACTTCTTTATAGGGGCTCGTTTGGTTTTGGTGAGCAGTTGAAAATCATGGCGGTTGCCGCCTTCGCGCACGTTCACTTTCCGCTCACCGCCGCCCTGGTTGCTGTGTGCCTCCGACTCGGAACCTCTTTGATCAAGTATTGAAGCTTCTGGGTTCTTTGATTTAAAAGACGATCTTCTGATGTTGGCTGAGTTGATTTTCTTTGATTCTGCATCTGACTCATCATCGGTATCAAGATATTCGAAACGCGCAGTCTGCGGGCCAGGGGAGTCGCCCTTGTTCCAACTGCTGGTTGCAGGGGTGTTATGCGCTTGGTGTCCTGTAGTTCTTTCGTCTCGAGGTTTGCCCCCTACGGTCTTGAGCAAGCCCGAAGTTTTCCGGCTTAGCTGGATCATTATGGCCGCGACTCGAAAGTATATATATCCATTGGCATAAAAAGCATGAAAATGGGTAAGCTGCACGCAGCACGTCTTGAAAGGCAGAACATCAAAACCACGGTCGAGTCATCGGTTGAGATGAAAGTTGACAATTAGGAGTGAGCGTTCTTTTTTAAAACAAGGGAAGGTTGAATGAAGTCTCCCAGACCATATCGACAATAAAGTTAGGAACGGATGCCGCAACTGATGACGTTGGTTTGCGCACCTTTTAGTGTCAGATAAGCTTTTCCAAGGCGTAAAGGCGCGCGCTGGCCACTGGCTTTCAGTGGAGCGTGACAGGCTAATCCCCAAATCTCGCGAGTCCGACCACCAATCGTCTTGGCCACTTGATGCACCTGGTCCCTCAGTATCTTATCATTTTGTTGCCTCTCGCGACATTCTGATAGAAGAGTACTCTCCTTCCGAACAAATACCTACTTGCCATAGAGAGAAGCCTTGAACTTCCCCGAGCTCCCTGGAGTGTGGACGTTAACAATGGCGCTCAATCGCAAGTATGCAGCGCTACCAGATCTGGTGAGCTCCTCTAGCACGCTGGCATGATGATTTGCCTGTTAACAGTTTAGGACACTGCTCCAGAAACATACGAAACGCCAGAACTAACGGATGATGCCTCTACGATTCCGGTATGGAGAGCTTTTTGTTACAATGCTGGCACGACCTCCGCTGACGATCCGATAGACGACAGGGGCGGCAACACAGTCTGACGGCGGGTTTTCCGATGTTGACGATGACAGCAATGGTATATCTCGAGCTAGACTACGTGTGGGCGAAGCTAGATCCAGGTTCAGGCCATCCGATGTAAAGGCGGACGGCGTGGATTTTTCTGACCGAGTCGACGGAAAGCGCAAATCATACAAGACTACGAGTCGCCGATCAAGAATTCTACCTGATGGAACGGAGGAGCTGGGTGATTTATCGGACGACGATGATGAAGAAAGCTTAGAAAGGAAGATCGCTCGACTAAAGCGCGAGGTAGAGGAGGCTAAGCAGGAGCATGCGAAGCGGCAAGCCGAGAAGCAAGAAACGGATGATTCTGCTGGCGGTGTTGACAATCTTGAATCCCTCAGCCAGGTGCTACAGGAGCTATCCAAGCCTGCCGGAACAGTAGCCGCCATGACCACGCCAAAGGCTGCAGCACTCGATAAACATGAGGAACCACAGGAGACCATGGGCAGCACGGCTACATACACCGTCACATATGCGCCTTCATATGAGCAAAGCCATGCGCTCGCTAAGACAGCCGACTTTGACCGGCGGCTCGTCATCCTCGAGAAAGGCCTCGGCATCAACTCGTCCTCGATCCCCGAGGTCGATCCCCAGGGCCTTCCCCGTGCAATTCTCCCGACTCTGGATTCCATGGAGAGGCAGATCTCTACACTTGCACAAGCATCAACTGCCAACCTCGATACCATCAGCCGCCGCGTGCGAACTCTGATTTCAGAACAAGAGAAGCTGAATGAAGCACGAGAGAAGGCCAAGACACTTCGAGAAGAATTAGGGAAAGCTGTACCGACACCGTCGCCGGAAGATTCCGAGGAAGATGCGAAAATTAACGCACTCTACGGTATTCTACCATCCATCGAAAACTTGACCCCTATTTTACCACCTTTGCTGGATCGCCTCCGGTCCCTCAAGGCTATCCACTCAGAGGCGGCCACCGCCAGCGAAACTCTCAGCCGCATTGAGCAGGATCAGGTGGATATGACGGGCGAGCTCAAGATGTGGCGAGATGGGCTCGAAAAGGTTGAAAAGGCAATGCAGGACGTGAACGGCACAGTTCAGGGGAACGTTAAAATCATGGAGGGATGGGCCAAGGAATTGGAGGAGAGGGTGGCCAAATTGAATTAAGGTTTGGCGAGCCAAATAGCATTGCAGAGATACCCAGTGATGAGCATGAAATGGTATTTAGCCTCCATATCAGCCTTATTGTGTAGTACGAGCTGTGTCTAGGTATGAGGTAGCTAACAAGGTGGTAGGTAGAGCAGGGCCCAAGGAGTCACGTGGTTGGGTCTCTGGGTTCCACGCCTACATTGCTACCTAAGTGAATGTCCCCGCCCGATTCCAATCTCCAAATTTTTTTCTTTTCCCACTAATCACCCTCACACATTTTGGTAAGTGAAGTTTGATTCCTGATTTCCTGCACGTTTGAAATGATGTTCAAAATAGCATGTATTACCTGACTGCTCATTGATGAACTTTTTTATCACCAAGATCTCTGATCAAACACCTATTATACATTTGCTTTACTGTCACATACTGCAAGAAGACATCGAAGCTAACGATACAAAAGGTTTCTCTGCATTACTACTCAATCATGTCGGCCTCCAAGCCCCCAGCGGGACACTTCAACATCCTCTACTTTGCAGGCGCAAGCTCATTCACGGGGAAGGATAGTGAAGCGTTGCCGGCGCCGCTGCCAGTGGGTAAACTGTTTGGGGAACTCGAGTCGATGTATCCGGGCATGAAAGCGAACATATTGGAGTCGTGCATGGTGACGGTGAACTTGGATTACATAGATGTGTCGGCTTCGGAAGAAAGTCCGGCCATCAAAGAGGGCGACGAAGTGGCAATCATCCCTCCTGTCAGTTCTGGATGAAGCACTGCGTGTAACCTGATGACAAGGACGCGAGGCATGCACCTAGGAGGCCCTTCAAGGGCTCCGTGTGATGAGCGGATTTCGCTCTCCGTTGTCATCTTCAGCTCTTGCTATGACCCATCGCTCCGTTCGTCGCGCTCTCGCGCGTCGAGCTCGTTTCTGTATAGCGTGGTTGCGTACCCGTACCGCTGCAAGTACCGTGAGAAAGACGAGCAAGAGTAAAGACAGTGTGCCGAATATGGCCACAACTGTAGATATGGCGGTTATCGGAGACACATTGCAGCCGAAAGGCTGCGAGCGAAGCTCCCACTGCTCCTCAACTGCAGGGCAGATGTTATCCTCGTAGGTAGGTGCTAGAAATGGTAGGCGATAAGAGTTTGGCACACAAGACCAGCTCTACAATAGAGATAATGTTGATCAGTATCATCTTCGTCAATATATTATGAAAAAATCATCGTACTCAACTTACGTATGGGCACCAGCTACATTCGTCAGCGTCAAGGCAGCTGCGGCAGTTTGAATGCAGCCAACATCGGAAGAAGTGCTCCCCTTTTCCCTCTGTAAGCGAGAAATTGACGCGAAGAGCGTCTAGATCGCGAGGTTTTGCCTGCATATGATCCATTGCGTTTTCGTAGGCGCCTTAGCCAAGAGCTTTTTCTTTCGCGATCGTCGCCATCAGAGCGGGAAGGACGTTACGGCTCTGGGGAGCGCTTGCGAGGTCACGAGCGCACTTCCCCAAACTAACCACAGCTTCCTCATTATGTAATCCTATCGCCTTTCTTCCATGAAGCCTCGTCATCTTGAAGACAATTTTGTCTGGCATTCACCTATTTCGCCAGATTTGCATCTAACGACACTTCACATCGTCGATGCTACCTCTCACCATTTTCACAACGTAAAACACTACGTTAAAATCTTGGCGGCTCACTTCAAGCTTGGAGTCATTCTTAAATATGGCTTCACCAAGTTGGGGGATATTCCACTTCCAGCCTAGGTAGCGCCCGGTCCAGCAGCAGCAATCCAACGGAGCGCCCTACAAGTACACAACCACCGGTCTTGCGTGGTATCGTGACGCTCTTTATACATCGATCTCGTCTCCCTACTCTTCTCGCGCTTCGGTCCTGGAAGTCCCCATTACGGGCTTCTCAACCACTGGGTATTCATGGCAAGGTCCTGCAGCATAAGGGTCCGGATCACAGCCGGATCAGTCAGGTCAGGAAGGGGATTGACCGAGCCAGTCTGGTCCACAGCTGCAGCCACGCTGGCACACGAGGTTCTGACCTCGGTCTCTTCTGAAGACGAGTCGCTTGCTCGTCTTGGCTGCCTGCTGCGGCAGCCGCTTCCTCGGTCAGCTGTTGGTCGGGGCTGTTGTCCTCGACGATGTCAGGCATATCGTGGTCCGCCTGCTCGGACAGCCCTCCCTGACTTGACTGATCCGGCTGTGATCCGGACCCTTGTTCCGCAGGACCTTGTGTGTCCGATGCGGCCTGATTTCCCTGCCTTTGGGAGGCTTCTGTGGACGCTCGAGCTCGAGGTCCGTGATCGTCGTGATCGCTCACTAATGGTCCCTGGTCTTCCTGACCGACCCCCGAGCGAGCGTTCATCTGGTCGGTATGGCCACCCCCGATCTCACCCCCAAGCTGCGGCAGCCACGACGACGCCGTAGCTTTTCCTTCCATGATAGACCCCTGCGACGGGGTTGACGGGGGAGTCAAATCGGGAGCTGCCTTCAAGAGCGAAGATAGATCTGACGACGGTCCGCTCGAAACACGCGCTTGTAACGACGGAGCGGACGAAGGCGCGCCCGAGGCAGGCGCCCGTTCGTCTTCTTGATCAGGACTAGCATTTAGGTCCTCGTCTTCTTCGTCTTCGACCCCAATGCTCTCTAGCAGCCGGTCCATCTGTAAGGCCCTGGCAATAGGACCAGGTTCCTTGACCTTTTCCTCGTGCAGCTCCGGCTCGTACGAGCGCCGCTCGTCAAACTAAACGTGTCGGAGAGCACCAGATACCAACAGGCGGCGCAGCTGTCTCTTGGATCTCTTTCGGTACCAACTACCTCGGCACCGACTGGTCGTGGCGCATCCCCGCCCTGCTCCAGGACTTCCCTTCGATCATCCAGCTCCTATTCATTTGGTGTAAGTTATCCTCATTCTTTGGTGACGTTCCGTTGTCCTTAACCAAAGGCCAGGGGTTCCCGAGTCTCCCCGTTACCTGATCGTCAGGGGCCGCTTCGACGAGGCCCTCGACGTATTTGCCAAGTATCACGGAAACGGTGACCGTTGCCACCCAACCGTCCAATTCGAGTTCCGTGAGGTCCGCGATACCCTCAAGATGGAGCTTGACAACAAGCACTCCACAAGCTATCTCGAGTTGTTCCGTACCCTGGGTAACCGCTACCGCCTGATGATTCTCATCTCGCTCGGGTTCTTCACCCAGTGGTCTGGCAACGCCATTATCTCCAATTACACCAACCTTTTTTTTGTACGATGGCGTTGGCATTACCAGCTCTACCACCAAGCTTGGTGTATGTGCTTCCTTGAAAGTTTACGAATAGTGCCTCTATACTGACGCTCAAGTATAGCTGAAAGTGCTTTGTGTGTGCTTGTGCCACATGCTGCTGGTACTTAATGCACATAAGAAACGGGTTTTTTACTTATGCGATAATCTCAAGTATGGGGAAAATACCATAAGGAAATTCGTAGCTTCTCAACGACTCGTTAGAGGTCATAAAGATAAATAACAATAATTTCCAAGTGATGCCTTCTCAACACTCCTCTCTGAATAGATGCACAGACGCTCGTAGTACTAAGAGACCCCCATATTTCCCGTGGGAATTGAACCTTCACATATCTATATAGCTAACGCGTGCTGTCGTCGAAGCTCCTTCAGCCCATTCACTCTTCTGATTTCCTTGGATCGACGAACCCGTCGCTTCAGTTTCTTCATTTGTGATTTCCTCTTTTTAGACCTCTGCTCCATGTCATCGGCCCGCTGCAAAGGCCCCAGTGGTTCCATAGTCCTAAGATCTGCTAGAAATTGCCGAATTCTAACACCTGTCTTGTCAAATACAAAGTTATCCAAGGCTTTATCGCACGTAGCAGCTGCTGCTACGTGTAAACCACGGAGCACATCACAGTCAGCAACTCTTCTGTTCGAGGAATAATCTCGGCGCAGCGAAGGTCCAGTCATGCGAATAGAAGACGCCCTGCTGGGGATTTTTGGACGCAAGTTGCGGCTATGTCTTGCAGCACGGATAGGATCTGCTGCGATGTTATATTGGGCAAGTTGTTGGGTAAGATCTTCGGCTTGGCTCTCGAGAGGTAGGCGTGTCCCATTCAATGGGTCTATATTTTCGGTATCCAAACATGGTCTCCTATCTTTACCGTCTATTAATGTCTGAACGTTTGGGAGAGATATCCCAGTATCGTGGATTGGTGCTGTTCGAGTCGGCCAAGGATCGAGGGCCGTGATGGATAAGCTCTGATATGGTCTTACGCTGGACTGAATCTGAGACAAACCTGCCGTATGCTTGGGAACAGCATTCAAATGTATCTCCCCCGGAGTCGTACCTGAGCGAGGGTTCCCTCTGTGATTTGTATCGCGTACCTTGCCCAAAGACTTTGTGGATTTAGACATTTGATGCGGCGTCCTGCTTTCAGAATCTTGCGCCAGAGCAAGTGATCTTGACCGCAGCCCTGTTGCTTTCCTTCCCGGGGACCATGTTCTGGTGACGATTGGTCGTAGATTCATTTTTTCTCTACTCAATTGCCGGTTATAAGCAGTAGTGTTGACATGTCGTGGGCGAGCTTCGTTCGTGACTGGGAGCTTAGGCTTGAAGGATGGTTTGCGACCTTTAATGTCGGCGGCTACGGAAACTCCAGGCGGACCACTGCTACCTGATGAGCTGTCTGGTTTACAAGGTAGGCAATGTACTAGTTTTGGTCGTCGTCTATTGTTTCGACTCATCCCTTTGCTTTTTGGAGGAGGAGCTTCGTCAATGAGTGCATACCTCCATTCGTCCACGTCCTTGCCAGCAAAGGAAACCTCTGTGTTGACAGATGACATGTCATCTTCTTTTCCATCCATTTGGGACGCATAAATCTTTGCCGCAACTCCCTTGTGCGCCCATTTCGGCGGTTTATGAAGCACATGTTTCCGAGGTTTTCGACGAATGCCCCCTTTTGCTTGGTCTTGTGATGTTACTGCTAAGCCAGCAGCCCGGAACTCTGGGCGGTAGGGCAAGAGCGCAGATACTGTACGCAAGGTAGCCGGCGTTATAGATTCAGTTGGAGTAAACACAGGGATCCGTCCTTTAGCGCCAGTGTTCTCTGCATATCGGCAGAGCTCCTTGGTAAATCGGTCTAAGGCCTTTCGTTGGCTCGATGTGCGCGAAGCTTGGGCAGGGTTCTCAGGTTCAAGTCGTGATTCTCGCTAAGAGCCACGTGGAGCCACGGGTTTGCTGGAAATAGACAATGAACGGAGTTGATCTGCGATGTTGTTGGATATGGCTTCAGCCAGCACATCGTTAGCGGCACTTATTCGAGGCTTCTCAGCCGCCCGGGTTTCTTTGGCCTTTCGATTTCTTTCAAGGCCGGAAGGGTGCTGTTCATTTGCTTGGCAAACTTCTTCTTGAATATAGTTATCCGTAGGTTTATCGGGACTGACAGGGACCACATGGTGACGCCGATGAGACGCTGGCGTTGGCTGTGTAGGAGACATAGCTCTTGACTGGCATTTCTTGATTTCGGTAGAGATATATTCATTGTTCGTGGGCGGTAGTGGAAAGCTGTCGAGGTCCACTGAGGCTTCTGATGGAGTGACGGTGTTGCCGGAAGTCGGACTGGGCTCGGAGACGACGTTATCGGCTTGGGAAGATCGCCAAGTCGAGAACTTTGGTACAGCTGTTGCTATGCTTGTGGCAATTGAGATAGGCTCCTCATTGTCGAACTTTGTCGGCGAGTGGTTTTGGTTAAACGTCACTTGAGGCTTGCTGGGAGGATTTGATTGGCGCCTCCGTATCCATACATGGCGAGAGGGACGACGTGAAAGGACGAATATGCGAGATCCATGTGTTTTCTTTTTGATACCTTCACATTTACGGGGTAAGGTGACAGTGTCGGGTTTTGTTCCGGGTCTAGGTGCTTCTGCAATAGATGCTAGAGTGGCCATGTCGTAGGGCGGCTCACTGAGGACCTCCCAAAAGAGGACAAGATCCAAGGAGTAGGTCTTTGTTGTTCGAAGCCAAAAAAGGAGGAATATACAGGAAATCAGAGCGATGCGATGCAATGTTTTGTCGTTGCGATTTATGCCAATACTGGCAGGAGGGAAATGTACGTATGGTAGAAAATAAAAGCAACCTTTGTTGTAGCAATAAAGTGAGGGGGGTCAGGACCGAGCTTGCCTTACGCCCTATAATAATAGTAACATCTAGGTAAGGAAGGCATGCCCGTGTGAAAGACTGCCTTGCACGACTTATCGGTGAATATCTTTTATGCCAGGAGCGGAGTAGGTGTCAAGCTGTCTCTTGCCTTTACGCAGAAGGAACTCGATAGCACCAAAATCCTTCCTGTCAATGTTCAGATTCTTTACAAACTCGGATCTGACGGGATCCGTCAGCTTTTTTTTCTTATCAGTGCAGCAAGAAGCTTCAACTTCAACTTACCTCGCAAAGTCCTTGAAGTGAGGTCTCGAGGCCTATAGGTAGATAAGATAGTGCATTATGTCAGTTTCTCTGGGCGCTACCTAAGGGTAGTTCCTGCATTCAATTCACCTGAGGTTTTTGCCGAATCTCACGTAGGCATTGGCGATAGAGACCCAAGACCTCCTTCTGGAGCCCCGACAGACGCATCCTGATCCCCTTGATTCCGTCTTTGTAGGCGATGACGGTGATGAGGAGAAAGTTTCGGGTCGCGTATAGTCGCGCTTAATTGGTGGAACAAGGCCAGGACTTGATTTGTTGATGGGCGAGACGACTTCGGCGGACGGGGTTGTGTAATTAGGTTGTGGCGTTTTCCGCCTGTAATACTAGGTAAGAGGTAGTAGTGTTCGGAGCATTAGCCGATCATGCTCCGATAGGTACACTTGGGAACGAGAGCGATTGCAATTGATCCGATTCTTTCATCATCATCATCTAACCCGCTTGGATTCATCAATTGATTCGTTATCTGGATTGCATCTTTATTTAAAAGAGAAGGAACATAGAAAAAAGCATTCGCTCATAAAGATGACTAGATTTTCAGTGAGCAATCCCTCAACCCAAGCTCAGTTTCGGTACTCTGCCCCGATAACCATCATCTAACAATTCAATTCAACCAGCGCCTCGTCCGCTTCGTTGCTAAAGACGGCAACACCTATTACGGGGATGCCATCCTTCCTCAGGGTGTTACTGACCTCGCCAAAGCGAAACAAGCTCACATCATCGAAGGCGACATCTTCGGCTCGCATAATGTGACCGGGCAGGCTGTTGACATAGGACATTTGCTCTCCCCTCTCAGCCCCTCGCACGTCAAGACGGTGAGGTGCCTCGGATTGAATTACGCCTTGCACGCCAAGGAGACCAACATGCCGGAGCCCAAGTTCCCCATTCTGTTCTACAAGCCGGCCACTTCATTGGCCGCTCATGGCGATGCCATCCCTGTTCCTCCCGTGGCCCAGCAGGGCGAGGGTCTAGACTACGAGTGTGAACTTGTCATCGTGATTGGCAAACGCTGCAGTGAGGTGTGCGAAGCAGACGCGCTAGACTACGTTCTTGGCTACGCCGTAGGGAACGATGTATCCCATCGCGACTGGCAAATCAAGCACGGAGGTGGTCAGTGGTCGCTCGGTAAGGGCTTCGATGGCTGGGCTCCGTATGGGCCTGGCATCGTTAGCTCCGAGGTCATCAAAGATCCCCAGAAGCTGAAGATTTGGACAAAAGTTAACGGAGAAACTCTTCAGGTAAGCCGGTGGAGACTCTTTGACGCCCGATGTATGTTATGTATGTACGTGTACGATGCTGACGAGCCATGGCGGAGCAGAACAGTGAGACTTCTGACATGATCTTCGACGTTCGTAAAACCATATCATTTCTTAGTCAAGGCACAACTCTCATGCCTGGAGACCTGATCTTCACTGGAACGTAAGTGCAATACACACCACGTAACTTTACTCCGTACATGTGAGTACGTGTGCGTGTGCGTGTACATGTGTCATTAACACATCCTTTTAGACCTCAAGGTGTAGGGATGGGGAGAAAGCCCCAGGTTTGGCTCAAGGATGGAGACGTTGTTGAAGTTGGCCTGGAAAATGTTGGCACCTGGTATGTGTCCTTGTTTGATTTGATTCGACCTTTTTCTTCCCCCCAGTAGTGGATCGCGAATTGCTAACGTCGATTATACATAGCACCAACAAGGTCGAGTTCACCAAGGCCAAGTCCAAGCTGTAAGCCTGAGCTGAGAAAGAGGGTAAGTGGGCTTCTGCAGACAGTGATCTAAGCATGCATAAACCCTCAACACTAATGGGGATCCTCATTTCATCGTGGGGGAAACAACCTGAAACGTAAATATTTGGCTATCCTCGAAAGGGATAAGAAGCCACTCATTCACTCATTCGGTTCGAACGGAGCACACGTATTCATATGTATGTACATCTATTCGATCGGGCGTCGACATGAATCCTGCTAGACGCTAGGGTAGGTTCGTGACCGCAATCTGGAGTCTTTGGCAAGGAAAGGGAAATATCACTAGTACTACTAGTAAATGCAAATCGAAAAACATATGTATACATGTATGTATATGTACAAGTTGTTGCCTAGAGTTAAATCTTATCTAGAGACATCCTTCGAAACATACATACTCAAGTACGGAGTACATACACGTACACACAAAATCGGTTACACCGCCCACTGCCGATGCATGCTTCGAATGCTTCTAGAAGAGAGAGAAAGAAAACGATTAAACCGAAGAAAAAGAAGCCAATGAATACAAACACGTGCAGATGCAGGTAGGTATACCAGTAGTTTCTTTTTTTAGCTGTGTGTAAGTGTGTGCGTGAGAGAGTGCGTATCTTGTGTTTCACAAGTCGCCGCCCTCAGCCAACTTGGCTTGAGATGGTTCCGGGTGGCGTGGCTGAGAAGCAACGCTATTCCCGCTTCGCCCCTTTTGCCCAATGACAACGTGACGCGATTCTCAGCCGCAACCTTTGGTTCCTCTCGAGGTGGTGTTTTCGGTTGCCCGCAACCAAGAGCCCCCCCCCCCCCACCTTTGTTCGATAATAGAAGGCTGCCTTGCTCTAACTTGTAGGCGGACTGCGGAAATGATGGCGCCTTCTTTCGTACACTGTACGGAGTAGTTCGACTTATTTCATTGGACTGCAAGGCTTTGTACAAATCATACGAGGTTAGATGTGGCTAACTCCAGATACACATTGCCATCTGGCGCTGCGGCCTTGTCGCTATGGCTGGAGCTAAATCCAACGGGTCAACCGTCGGTAGCAGCCCAGGCGTTTTCCAAGTCTTTAGGAGGGTGCCACTTGCCGGAACATTGTTGGAGGGGAGGGTGTGTGTGTGTGTGTGTCCTGAGCACTGATACTAGTAGTAGTAGTAGTACTACTACTTGGATGTTTTGTTCATATATGATGTCAGAGGCACCATCATGAAACTGTTCGTTGCTGGCGGTTCTGGTTGGCTGCACAAGTCATCTTCGTAATGTCTCGACCTCAGTCACTCGAGTTGGAAACATGGCAGTACCGCATCTATGCTGCCACCATGACAGATTTGCAGTCTGAGGATAAGCAATCGCCGACACCTTCAGCCCTAATGCCTGGATCTTTCGAGCCGGAGGACTACTTGTACATTCTTGACCACCCAAACGTTTGGGATGACCCGTTTGATCATCTGGCGAGACATCAAGATCGATGGAGGGAGAGGGAACATCCTCGGTCCTGGGCAAGCTCCCATCTCGCCAACCTGGATCAAGAGCTCACCGAGTGGTACACGTACGACCCGCCCGTTTCCTTAAAGACGATACCAGCTGCCGTCCCGGAAGTCTTGCTCGACATTATCAGCTCTTCTGTTGGCGTTGTTCGTGAAGAGGCGAGGAGAACGGCACAACAAAAACAGGAAGAGGAAGAGCGAAGGAAATCTGCCGAGGCCGAGGCCGAGGCCAAGGAGGCTGAAAAGGAGCAAAAGAAGTCTGAAAAGCCCTATTACCTGCCCATCATCATTCCCAAAGAGGAAACTCGAACCGACGAGCATAGGCTGTCCACGGATGGTAACAGATCTTCAGATGACATAGATCCAGTAGCTGGGCGCGCAAAGGGCAAGGGCAGAGCGGCTTCCGTTTCGTTAGGAACTTCGTCGTCTCCCGAACCAGCAGAATCGCTACCTCCAGCCAGAGCAGTGAGGACTCGTCTTGCCGTTCTGGACAGGCTGTTTGCTCGCGGCAGAAGACATGGCGAGTCCAGCTTGGCAGGGTTTGCGCGGGAAACGTTAAGGAGGCAGCTTGAGATCTCGGCCCCTGTACCTGGAAGTTTCAGCCACATCGGAAGGACTGCGGAACAGATGGCTTCCTTGGTAGGGAATGCACCTGAGTCCATCGTCCCTGAAGAGACGACTGTGTAAGTATAACCATGTGTCCTGATATGCGGTCCGTCAACTAATAATATGCTTTTAGGGAGTGCGTGTCCTGTCTTGATGACTTTCCAGCGATCAGTGTCGTCAAGGTACCATGTCACAGCTACTGTGCAGACTGCTTCGTCGCCCTCGTCTCCAATGCTGTCAAAAATGAGCAACAATGGCCTCCAAAATGCTGCCTCAACACGATCCCAACCCAGACCATTCTACGTTTTGTTCCCGAAGACCTGAAGAATACGTTCCGCGAGAAGGCTTCCGAATGGGAGACGCCCGTCAGCGACCGTGTATACTGCTATCGTGCCGGGTGTGGTCTCTGGATCAAGCCGGTGCAGATAAGGACTTCCAAGCGCAAAGGGAAGTGCGACGCAGGCCACTGGACTTGCACACTGTGCCGGGCTAAACATCACGGAAATGCAGAATGCCCCCAGGATCCCGAGATGAATCTGACAAACGCGCTGGCGGAAGAGGAAGGATGGAAGCGCTGCTACAGATGCCACGCCTACGTCGAGCACAGGGAAGCCTGCCAGCATATGACGTGTCGATGCGGCGCCCAGTTCTGCTACGTATGCGGCAGCAAGTGGAAAAGCTGTCAGTGTACGATGGAACAGCTGAACGAAATCAAGACGCGGGCAGAAGAGCGACGCGACCAGCGCCAGCTCAAGGAGGAGGCGGAATCAGAAGAGTTGCGTGAGATGATTGCTCAGATTGAGCAATTCGAGCGCGAGGAGGCGCTCAAGGCAGAGATTGCCAGGCAGGAGGAAGAGCGTATAGAGCAAGAACGACAGGAGAGGGAGCTTCAGCGTCGGACGTGGGAAGAATATGCTCGGCGGGTGGCCGTGGACGAGAAGTTTGCCCGTCACCGCGAGGAATTACAAGAACTGCACGACACACAACTCGTCATGGTACGAAGGCAGCAAGAGCTAGATGCCGTGAACCTTGGCGCATACGGCCGATGCGCCAAGGAGCAGCTCCAACTGAAGCAGCAGGATGAGCGAGCCGAGCTTGACGCTCACGTCCAGGCCAAGTTGGCCCGGAAGGAGAGGCAGTTGGAGCAGGATTTCGACAGGCGCGCCAGCGAGGAGATGAAGATTATGAAGGAGTACGAAGAGAAGCTCCGCGCCTATTGGTTAAACAAGCCTGATGGCTACGCAGAGGTCACAAAGGCGATGAAGCCCTTGAGGAAGAGGCTGGAAGACGGTTGCAGGACCTGGCGCCTGTGGAAGGACGAGCAGCTCGAGGCGTACAAGGACAAGCTCGAGGAGAACCGCGCTATAAAAGAAGAGCTGATGTGGCATGCTCTGAGAAGACTCGAGGAGAACCGCGAGAGGGACGAGCTGGACCTTGTGAAGAGGGGCGTAGCGGAAATGGTCTGGCTGAAGCTTGTCAGTATAGAACGCGAAAGAATGTTGCGGGGTATGGAGGTCAGCGAGATGGAAGGCGATGCAGACAGCCTGTTTGCTCTAGTACAACCTGATGACACTGGTGTCGATACTATTGGAGTTGCTATGTAGATGGTTTCGAACTTTCACACCACCAAAATACAAAATACCAAAAGCCGTTGGCTAAGGCTGATTTAGCCCGTGATTTGACCTTGTCGCGACGGCGTAATTACTGAATTACTGCAGTGAATATGATCTTTTTAACATTTTCTGATTCTATTTTTTATTGTAGGTTTTGTTTTCGGCCATGATTACTTATCGCAGAGGCGAAGCCAAAGCTGTGCGTACATATATGTATGTACTACCATGTGCCCCACCACCATTCATTTACATTTTTTCAACATCAAACCCTGATAAGACGAAAAATATCAACCGTTGCAACTTATCCCCAGAAGAAGGAGGGGGGAAAACGACTTTGAAACACACTTTTACTCCAAAAGAGGGGGGAAATCCTCGAAGCCACTATGGGGGACGTTGCGACGAATGAGCCGTCATCTCAGTGAGTTTGAGCACACCTTCCTCACCCAACAAACTCATGACGAGAGTGAAGATGTACGGACGGACTCATTGACAAATGGCAAAAATAGTCCTCTCAAGATCTTTGAAGCTAGGAGGAAAGATGACAAGTTTCTCTCAGCCTGTGCGCCGATGGTCCGCTACAGCAAGGTGAGCCCCCCCCCCCCCCCTTTCAAACCCATCATATCATGGATATTAAGCTCACTACCACCCCTTAATAGCTCGCCTTCCGTCAGACGGTTCACCACTACGGTACAGACCTCTGCTGGACGCCCATGATAGTGGCAAAAGAGTTCAACCGCAACTCCTTCGCCCGCGACTCGGACCTCACCGTCTCCACGCTCGCCGGCGGCCAGCCCCCGACCATACTCCAGCTGGGCGCCAGCAAGCCCCTCGAGATGGCCCGCGCGTCGGCCCTGGCCGCGCCGCACGTCCGGGGCGTCGACCTCAACTGCGGGTGTCCCCAGTCGTGGGCCTGCGCCGAGTCCATGGGCGCCGCGCTCATCAACAAGAGGGAGCTCGTGAGGGACATGGTGCTCGAGACGAGGGGCATGCTCCGGAGCGAGGGCTGGGCCGTTGGCTTGGAGCATCAGGCTGATAGTCCTATTGGCAGGAGCGTCAGCGTCAAGATTAGAGTTCACGATGATCTGAGGTAGGTTAGGCAAAGTTTCCCTCTCTCGCTCATCATCATCATCATCATCATCATCATCATCATCAGCCTCAAAATTCTTTTGCCCTTCAACAAGAGGGAGAGGGGGCAAAGGAAATAGAAAAAGTGCCGTTGCTTCAGGTCAAAAACTAACTAACTCCTGTTGACAAAGGAAAACCATGGACTTCTTAGATACCGTCATAGGACACCCTCAAAACCGCAACGTCGACTGGGTCACCATCCATCCCAGGACGCGAAACACCTCATCAACCACACCCATCCGCACAGACGCCCTCAAGATTCTCACAGAAAAGTACTCGCCGACGTTGCCCATCCTCCTCTCCGGAGACGTCTTCGACATCAATTCCCTGCCCTTCCAGCCCTCCTCCTCGACATGCAAGTACCACTGCGCAGAGGGCGGGCCCGTAACCCTCACGCTAAACGACATCCTGCCGCGTGATGCCAACGAACATCTCCAGAAGCAGAACGGGATTGCCAACGATGCCGTCCCTGCGCCGAGCAACACCGGCCTCTCGGGCTTCATGTCGGCCCGCGGGCTCCTGGCTAACCCGGCTTTATTCGCCGGGTACACCTCCTGCCCGTGGGAAGCCGTCGAGCGCTTCATGTGCAACGTCGCGCGAGCACCCCTGCCCCTGAAGCTGGCAGTCCATCATGTCCAAGAGATGTGCTCCCCGGGCATGGGGTCTGACAAGCATGCTCTTTTGCCCAAGAAGGAGAGGGCACAGTTCGGTGAGCTAAAGGACATGTTGGAGCTAATAGATTTCTTGGATGCCAAGATTGAGGAGCACACTGGGCAGAATGGCCTAAGACGAGACTTATGATAAGGCATGAGAATAAAACATCAACTAGATAAATGGGGTGACAATATCGTAGCGCATGTCATCATGTTGCAACGTACAAACAAGATATATCAGGCATCTAGACGCTAAAGACCAGCCAGCACGCTCTGAATACCGGCGGTTCCCGAGTCATCCCTTTTCTGAACAAACGCCCTAAACTCCGACTTGCTCAGCTTTCCTCGCGATGCCGACGACGTTGACGCCAGCGCCCTGCTCTTTTCCCTCAGAGCTTCGGGACCTACAATGAATAACGACCCAATTTCCGTCAGCATATCCACAGCCAAGCCAACTTCCTTGATCAGAGGCCAGTCGCGCATTGTAGCGGCGTACTTGGCAATATCCTGCGTAACCATGAGGCCACCCGTAGCATTGACCTGGAACTTCTTGAAGTGCTCAAACAGCAGTTTCAGAATCGCAAGCGCCAGCTCCGAGAAGACCTTCTCTGCGTTGTGGCCATCAATAGCTTGACCTGTCGCCTTGTACGCACGGCCGAGGAAAGTACAGATGGTTTGACAAGCCGGCGTCTGGAGAAACTCGAGCTCACCATCCTTCGGACGGAAGTCCTGCTTCTTTTGATTACCCAAACATTTAGCGGTCCAATTGGTAATGACGTCCACCGATACTTTCATGACACTATTAGTCTTCTTCTCGATTGAGTCTATAGCCATCTTCTTCTGGGCTTCCATGCTCCGGCGGACAGTTGCGCTAGACTCAGCGAGGCGTATCAGTACGGTTGTGATAAAGCGGTCCATAATAGCCGCAATTGTGATGGCTGATCGAATTGTAGGGAGATACGTTAGATCAGGCTCATTCTTTGAATTCTCCATCACTGTCGCTTGGTAATGGGCTGCATCGAGTGCCGTCTCCAGGTAGACTTGGCCCATACTGCTGAGAAGTAGATTTAGGAGGACGTTGACATCCTTGGGCGTCTCGCTCAGAGAACCAAGCTCCAGAGTTCTCTGCACACTCTCTGCGATCCACTTGAGCATTCGTTTGGCGTTAGCTAGGCTCAGCGTACCATCTTCCTCTGTGACTTCTATTTCGTTCTTGTTGTCCTTGTCCTTTATCCTTGCAATTCGCAACATAATGGCCTTCTGGGTTGGTGTGAGATCTGAAGAGTCCAGTTTCTCAATGTAGGCATCCTTTGCGGACGACATGAGCTGCGATCCTTGCTGGGCTAGTGACGCCATAAAACCGCCAGGGGCCTTCTTCTTCCTCGAGTGAAATAGCGTGAACTTGAACAACAAGGAGCTGAACATCTCTTCCAGACTCCTCCTTTCGCGCTCAATATAAGAGTTGCCGACGAGGTATGGCACAAATAGCTCCTCCAACTGTTGATCCAGAGTTTGAGCAATTTGTGCCGAGCATGGCTCGGGATGTTCTGTCAATCCATGCGTTTTCAGATCCTCCACTAGGCCACCAATGTAGCTCCGTGATGAGTGCAGAGACCTGAGGAAAGCCAGACTCGATATCGTATCGGCTTTGTCAAGGACCTTCTCTAAGCGCTGCTGTATAGACTGCTGAAAAACTCGCTGGATAAACTTGGTCAACACCTTTTCGTAGTATGGGAACGCGCGCTTAATGATGAACGACTCTTCCTGCATAACAATCTTGACCTCATCAATCAGAGACTGCAGCGTCGGTTCGACCCCAGGAGGCTCTGCATCAGGGTCGGCCAGCTGTTCCCAAGTCTCGCCATCAGCAGTCACTTCGTCGCTCATTAACTGATCGCGATCAATGAAAAACTGATGCTGATTTACAAAGACGGCAATGACACTTGCTCCGCCATTGAAGTCCTGGAGGACCTTGGCACACTCCATCATGTCGTCAAAGTTCTGCCGGCGATAGCTGTTGTTGAATTGCTGGACCAGGTCCTGTTCGAGCGATTCACAAAACTTCTCCAACGCCTCTCGCGTATTATGTGTCTTCTCTGATCCATTGATACCATTGGCAACACCATTTCGAAGCCCATTCTGTCCCCACGATGCTACATCTAGCCGTTGGCTGATCCTCATCAGCTGGCGTGCAATGACAGCACATCTAATCTTGTTCTCCGAACCACCTTGCCTCTGGATGTCGTGTAATGATGTAAGGTTCCCCGTTTCGCTGACTTCATTCCAGCATTGTATGAGAAAGGTGGCATCTTGCGCACGTCTTCGTTTACGGTCCAATTCTTCGAGCTTCTCGCCAATCTGCACAGCAACATTGCCGCCGCCGTCGCTTGTTTCACCAGGTATTTGAGGACCAGTATAACCCCGTAGATTGAGAGAGATATCGAGAGCTTCGAACGAGGTCATGGACTGGTCGAGCTTTCGTCCGAGCGTATCGAGGGTTTGGTCATGTTGGATTTCGGCGCGCCGCACCTGCGACAAGAGCTCCGACTCTTTATCTTGCAACTCCTCCCCTAGCTGACCGAGTTGGGAAAGTGCACCTAGCATTCTAGTTAACACCAATACGTTGCAGTCAATCTCTCTGCCTCTCTCTCTCTCTATATATATATGTGTGTGTGTGCGTGTGTGTGTGTGTGTGTGAACAGACCAACTCACTTTCAAAGCCTCGAATCAAGGGTTTCGGGTCAAAGGCAGGTGCTGATGGACCGGACCGGCGATGTAGCGGCGCTGAGCTGTCGGCAAGGCTATCGACAAAGTCGCGGACAATGAAGTCCTTGCTCGAAAAACTGTCGACAGTGAACTCGGGACCTTTGGGGAACAACTGCTTGGGGCCGGAAGCTGAGCGCTCCATGATGATTGAGGGAATGTCTGGGTGCTGCAGACCCATGCAAGATGAACTACATACGGCACTCCGATGCCTCGATGAGGCTCCTATATCGGTCGTTGTTCGAGGAATGTAAAACGATTCGCTTCTTGTTGGATATCTGTTTGCGCGTGAACTCTGGAGCTCTACCAATAACCACCTTTAGCTGTGTCGACAACTGTCCCCGCCGTCTTGCAAGCCACCATTACGCTACCCTCAACTGCGCCACAACGCGTCTAATCAGTGGGGTAGCGGCGACGTAATAACGCTCTGCCACGAGCTGGCGCAGCTATTACTAAAATCACCAGTGTGGTAGATTGGCAGCCCTACACTACTATTACTACCTACCCAGGACTTGCGTCGGCTATAACTACGCGGGCTAAAGTCACCCGGCTTGTATACATGAACGATCCGGATCCTTTTTCCTTCACTTCTCAAACTGTACATACGACCAACATCGAATACCCAGCCTTACCCAAGCGTTAGCCCTTTCTCTCGGACCCTCGCCCACGATACACACAATAGCTTCTACGACTTCTGTCTACCATGGCGCTGAACTTACGCGAGCGCACGATTTATCGTGCCGATGAGAAAGAGAATGGCATTGTAGATGACAGGCAAAAGAGAAAGATAATTAATGTGGGCAGGAAAGTCTTCGCAGGTCGGACTGGATCATTGGCTGATGATATATGTACAGGATCATCTCACTTCGGTCGAACCCGTAGCTTCAACACCTACCAAGTCG
Source organism: Trichothecium sympodiale (assembly GCA_003012115.1). Lineage (NCBI taxonomy): Eukaryota > Fungi > Ascomycota > Sordariomycetes > Hypocreales > Trichothecium > Trichothecium sympodiale. The sequence continues at coordinate 37,326 of PXOB01000112.1, read as the reverse complement.
CAGCGACGATCAAGGCTCGGTGTCCGGCGACTCATCAAGAGCCAAATCCACGTCCTAATTTTCGCCATGATGCACGCCATCTTCTCTCTGTACATTCGCGTTCGCCAGCTCATCCACGCCGTTAGCTACCAGACATCATCTATGTTATACCACCACCATTCGACGCCGCAATACATTGAGAGGGATGTCGCGAAGCTGGACAAGAAGCCCAAACATCTCAGCGCAATCCTGAAACTTGAGAAACGGAAATCAGCTGCAGATCTCGACAGGCTGATTGACCAGGCAGCAGAGCTCGCCACGTGGACCATCTGTGCTGGCGTTCCCATGCTTTCGGTATACGAAAAGACAGGTCAGTCGCATTCTTCTCTCGTCATGGTGTGTAGTACACTAACAGCACTAAAGGCGTCCTCAAAAAGAACATGTCTCGGGTCTACGAAGCCACGACGCAGAAGCTTGCATTTTACTACGGTGGAGCCCACCCCAGCCTGAGTGTTACCTCTCCTCACAAGGAGGCTTATTCGTCACCTACCCATAAGGCGGGCAAGGGGCATCTGAAGCTTCACTTGGTCTCTTCCGAAGATGGAAGGGCGTCTATGGTTGATCTAACGAGAACCTTGGCCGAGATGTCTCAACGAGGCAAGCTCTCCCCGCAGGATATCTCTATGGAACTTGTCGATGCCGAGTTATCTGAAGGCATCATGTCTGAGCCTGATCTTCTCATCCTCTTTGGTCCCTATGTTGAGCTTTCCGGATATCCTCCTTGGCAGATCCGCCTCACAGAGATCTTCTGCCTCCAGGATAATGAAGCATTCGGGTATCAAGTATTCCTCAGGGCTCTCTACAACTTTGCGAACGCCGAGATGCGGCGCGGGAAGTAAAATAGGAGGATGTCTAGATTTTGTTTGCAGCGATGCACTAGCTTGCCTTTGCCTTCTATACCCCATTCTTCTTCCATACGACCATACTTTGGGAAATACTGTCCCACTTGTACACAGGGCCTACACCAACGTTATAATTGTAATAGTTTTCAGTGCCATCCTTCACCATGGCCTTGCGAAAAGTGATGTTTATCCTGCCACCATCCTCTTGATTCTTGCCCGTTCTCTTGGGGATAGAGTGAAGCCACTTCGATTGCGTAGTCCCGCGCATGAGCACCATATCACCACTGCCGAGTGGTAACTTCAACGGCTTCGTTTTAGGCGCATCCTGCTCTCCTTGGTCTGGCGGTGGCGGCTTATGTTTCATGAGAAAGTCCCTTCGTGCGCCCAACGAAAAGGAGGCTATCGCGGGATCTGTACCTAGGAATCGCTCGTCATCGCTGTGAAAAGATATGCTATCTGTGCCGGAGGCATAGTAATTGACGAGGCAAAAGTTGAATCTACAGTCTGTAGCTGCCTCAGTTGATTTGCGAAGGCCATCAAGACATTTTGGGATGGGCCGTGGAGGATACTTCTCGTATCGCCTATCGGGGATCTCGATCCCTGTTTTCGCATCTACTACACGACCTACTTCATCAAAGCGCGATGTGTCATCGAGGCCAAAGACAGTTGTCCACCTACTCTGATTAGCCAAACCTTCTAATATTGGATTGGAACGGCAAAGACACCTTGGCGTTCGTATTTGCGTCTCGACACCTCCACGTTTGATTTTGTACTCGACCCTATAAAAAGGCAACTCCGAGCGAAGAAACTTGAACAGATCCTTGGCAAGATAGTCTGGGATGTACGGCTCAAAGTAAAGCAGGTCAAGGTCAGGCTGGTCATTGATTTCTCTCCCAGGGCGAGCCGGTAGCGATGATATTTCTCTACTCAGAGATGGCGGGAGATGTGGAATGGGGAAGGCATAATTGAAGTGCTTTGATACCGTTGTGTATGTGATGTCAATGACTCTGATACCATCTAATAGTCATTATGTGAGATCACTTACAGCTTGAAGCTCCGGGTTGCCATTGATTGGATTCTCTCCAGCAGGTTTAGTCTTCTTCGAAGAAGGCGCAAAGAATGTGTCCAAAGTCCTCTTCTTTGACATGTTGAGGGGAGTTTGCACCGAACATAAATAATAATTTGCTTTCCAGAGATGAACAGCGCGCTCAAGACGCGACTTGGGCCTGAACTACATACCTCGGTGACATCACGACTTTCTTATTAGCCTTGTATGACGCCACAAGTGGCTTCGCCAATCACCGTTCTCGCTCATTGTGGTACAGCCAGCTCATCTAATTTTTTTTAAGTCATGCTATTAGGATAGTCGCTTTTAGCTATATAGATAGTTAACCCGCTCTTCCCTTTATTTAATAAGAGCTAGGATAGTAGCCTAATATATTTTTAGTATGCTATAGTATAAAATTTCCCTTTCTGCTATTAAATTCTAAGGGAGTTATTCCTAACTTTTAAAATTTTCCTAAGGCAACGAATCGAAGCCTATAAATTAAAGCTATTTATATATAATAAAATAATACTTTTAATAGCGCTTTTATTAATACTTTTAATAATATTTTTATAATAAAATTATAAGAATTATTATATAGTAAATTTATTAGTTAAGTAGTTTTTAATATATTTATTTTAAATAATATAGCTATAATAACTATATTTAATAAAGTACTTTTAATAGTATTTATTATAATTTATAATATAATTCATAATACAATTAATAATATAATTAATAAAGCTATTAATAATAATTTTAATAATTCTAATAAATATAAAATATAATTATTATTATTTTTAATTAATCATAATTCTTACAATAAGCTATTTAGCTTTTTTTAATAATATAGCTATAATAAAAGCTTTACTTTTATTAAATTTAAAAACATAAACCTTTATATAATTAATAATATAAAAGTATATATTTATATTATTTTTATTTATAATTATAGCTATAAATAGGAATTATTTAACTTAAAGCTTAAATAATTATTAATCTTAAAGATTAATTACTTATTTAAATTTATTATAGTTTATAATATAAAAATAAATAATAAATAAATATATTATATTATTAATAATTATTATAATTACTTTCTATTACTTAACTTATTAATATACTTTATTTACTATAAAAAGTAATTTTTTTAAATTAAATAAATTAAAGAATTCTTATACTATTATAACACACCCCGGGTTATCGTATCACCTAGGATCACGTGGTAGATCTACTAGGAGTACCTTAGGAGTTCTCTACGAGTAGTTATACTTAGGAGAGAACTTAAGCTTTAGTTACTATACGAATAGAGACCTACCTTCTTATGCCTACCTAGCTTATCGTACTTTTTACGTATTATAATTCTAAAGCTTCTACTAAACGAGCTACCTAGGATAAGATAGCGAAAACGAGACGAAACGTCGACGCGACGGCAGGACCTTCGGAAGACGCTAAGACGCGACCTTTAAGTTAGACCGAAGCGGAACCCTAACGAGTCGAAGGAGAACCCTCGGAGCGAGTTAAAGAAGGACCTTAAGAAAATATTGCAATAGGGACCCTAACCGTTAGAAAGGAAACCCCCTTAACGGACGGAAGATAAATAGATAAGGTAATTAATATCGCACAATTCGAGAGGGAAATAGAAAAGTAAAGAGCTATTATAGTAAAACTATAAGAGCTTTAGTAATTCCGATAATAAGAAGCTAAACTACGCTAAGAACTAGTAGCGTAGCTTCTTAAGCTCGAAATTATACTACCGATATATAAACGACAACCTCGAGACTCTTTAGATAATAGTAATAATAGCAAAGTTAAAATTAAGAATATATTAAAATTTATATTATTAACTAATTATTAAAAACGCAAAGAATAGCTAAGCGATTTATAATACGTATTTAAAGGAAATCGTAAGTAGTTTAAAAGGGATTCGAAAAAGATTCTCCTAGCTTTAGATTATATAAAATACGAGTACTATATAAGATAAGACTAATACTTTAAGGATCTCCCCTTAGATATAGAGCGATAAGAGAAGAAGAATAACTAAAGCTTTTTTAAAGAATAGACTTTAATTTTTCTAAAAGATATAGATAATCGTTATTATACGATTATTAAGTAATTAGATAATATATATTAATACGAAGGTTAATCTCTAAGGGAATTCTATAATTACCTCGACTTTTTAGAGAAATATTTCTACTTATTCCTTAAGAACGAGCGCGTTTCTCGATTCTATATTAAACTATAGGACGACCTTTAATAGTATATATTCTTATATATACCCTTATTGCTAGAGATAAAAGTAAAGATAGTATAAATAGCTAAGAGGTTTTAGGAATCTATAGGGGCTAGTAAGAGGAAGAAGGTAAATACCTACCGAAACGCTAGATTACTTACTATTAAGAAATAAAGGTTAGGTAACTTCCGACTAGCGCTAGTACTATATTAAAATTAAAGTAGATAATAAGGAAAGAGGAATTATACCTTTAAGAACCCCTTAGGAAAGGACGGTAAACCTATTAAATATTACTATTGCTAAAGTAATTCCTACTTAAGGAATAAGTACTTATAAATATTAAAAATATAATAAACTTCTATAAAGACTAAGGGAAAAGGGAAAAGGTCGGAGTAAAGGACCCCTTTCTAACCTTTATATTTAAAGTATTACTTAAGATCTATACTAAAGCTAGGGTCTAAGGGAGAAAGAGGCTTTAAGAGGTTACTATTAACTTAAATAGTAGCGTAGAGGTCGACCTTATTAGTATTAAATTTATAAAAGAAAATAAGTTAAAGAAAAGCAATATCTTAATACTTATTCTCGTAAATACTAACTAAAGAAACCTATAAACTTAAAGAGTTTAAGAAGTTTTATTCGAAATTACTAATTCGAGGGGTATAATTAAAGAATTTATACAGCTATACGTTAGTATATACCGCGATAACTCCGAGACGACTAGCCCTATCCTTTTATCGGTAATTACGATAGAGGATTATCGAATCTACCTTAATATAGCTAAGAGGGAATAATAATTCGGAATTAGTTAGGATATAACTCGGTTATATAAACTATAGGATATACTTAAGAAGTACTAGAATTAGGTATATATCTATACTATAGTTATACTTTAGGAACCTATATTACTTCCCGATAAGGAAGAAAATAAAGGTATACTAGAAGGGATCTTTAGTAAGCTTAATAGATTTAAAGACATATTTAATATAGATAATACTACGATAATCCTATATTATAAGGCTATAGATTACGCGATCGATATTAAAGAAAGTAAAAGCTTACCTTACGGACCTATTTATTTACTATTACCTACCGAGTTATATACCCTAAGAGAGTATATTAATAATAACTTAAAGTCGGGCTAGATTAGAGAATCTAAGAGCTTAGCTATAGCTCCTATCCTATTCGTGCTTAAGAAGGATAGAGGTCTCCGACTATACGTTAATTATAGGGGATTAAATAAGGTAATAATTAAAAATTATTACCCCCTGCCTCTTATCTTAGAGATTATAGACCGAGTAGTAGGTATTAAATACTTTATAAAAGTAAATATAAAGGATACTTACTATAAGATCTATATTAAAGAAGGAGATAAGTAGAAAATTACTTTTTATATATAATATAGCTATTTCGAGTATATAGTTATACCCTTTAGACTTACTAATACGCCTATAACCTTTTAAAATTATATTAATTAGGCATTAGGTAATTTTATAGATATAATCTATATTATATACCTCGACGATATCTTGATTTTCTCTAAGACTAGGGAATTATATATAAAATATATCCGATAAGTCCTCGAATGCCTAAAGATAGCCTAGCTATACGCTAAGCCTTTAAAGTATAGTTTCTATAAAGATTAAGTCGAGTTCCTTAGGTTTATTATCTCGATAAGAGGTATTAGAATAGACCCTATAAAGGTAAAGATAATCTCTAAGTAGAAGGAATTAACTACTTACTACGAGATCTAGGTATTCCTAGGATTCTATAACTTTTACCGCTAGTTTATCGTTAATTATTCTAGGATAACTCGACCTTTATACAAGCTTATAAAAGGAACCGTAAACGGGAAGAAACCAGGTAGTATAGTTCTAAATTAAAAAGAACGAGTAGTATTCTATATATTAGTAGAAGCCTTTTAAAAAGCCCCCTTATTAGTATATTACGACCCTTAAGCTCTAATTTAGATAGAGATAGATATATCTAACCGCGCTATAGCGGGTATCTTATTTTAATTAGATAAGGAGGGGAAGTAGTATTTAATAGCTTTTTAGTTAAAGGGATTTAAAGGAACTAAACTAAACTATAAAACGCTAGATTAAGAAATAATAGCTATTATAGAATTATTTAAATACTAAAGGTATTATATTAAAGGTGCCGAGAAGCTAGTAAAAGTCTTAATAGATTATAGAAACTTATAGAGTTTTATAAGTTAATAAAGGTTAAATAAGAGGTAAGTAAGGTAGTATATATACCTTACCCCCTATAACTTTATAGTTAAGTATAAGCTTAGGAAAAGTAACCTAATAGATAGACTTTCGAGAAGGCTAGACTATATTAGGGAAAAACCTATAATAGATAAGCTAGTATTCCTAGAGTTATATAGTAAAATAAGAATATACTAAGGTATAGATTAACGCGACGAGACGTCCTTACGGGTATAATAGGCCCGAGTTAATTTTCGGCTCGAATAAGACGAGATATCTTTAGGAGGCGAGACGCTTCCGGTTCGAGGGGGGAATAGGATTGCAGAATAACCGAATCTTTAAAGAGACCTAGACTAAGTAAGAGATATCGTTAGTCGCGAATAACGAATCTCGATTTAAAAAGTAAAATAGGTTATATCGGAAGAATTAGCTTACGTAGATTTACCGAGTAGACTACTTCTATAGCTTATTAAAAAAGTATAATTAGTAGACTACGAACTATAAAAATACGCTAAGGCGATAAAGAATAGTAACGATAGAGATTAGATTAAGAATACTAAAGGTTTTATTAAGTTTTAAAGGAAAGTAATAATCTTAAAAAAGATATTAATCCGTATAGAACTCTTATATATTTACTATAACGACTTATTAACTAGCTACTTTAAAGTAGAAAGAATACTAGACCTCTTTAAAAGGAAGTTTTAGTAAAAGTAAATAAAAAGAGACGTCGAGTAATACGTAAGGGACTATTAGGTATATTAAAGAATTACAGTAAGAAGATATAGGCCTTATAGAAAGTTAGAGTCTTTAAGAAGACTTAACGGACCTATAAAGGAATTAACTATAGACTTTATTATAGGATTACTAAAAGTATACTTAAGAGAAAAAGAAATAGATAGTATATTAGTCATTATAGATAGGTATACGAAATACTTTTTATTTTTCGCAGTAAATATACGAGATAAAGTAAAAGATCTCGCTATATTATTCTATAATAAGATAGAACTTATCTATAGGACCTTAAGGGGAATTATCTTAGATCGAGGCTTAGTATTTATAAGCGAGTTCTAGTCGGAAGTATACTATATATTAAAGATTAAGTAATAACTTTTAACGGTATTCTACCTTTAAATAGATAGATAGATAGAACGGATTAATTAAATGCTAGAATAATACCTAAAATACTTTATAGGTAAGAACTAGGCGTTATAGCCGAAGTTATTATATATAGTATAATTCGTATATAATAGTATAAGGAATATAATAACCGGGATAAGCCTAAATAAAGTATTAAAAGGGTATAAACCGGACCTCTAACTATACGTCGAGGATAACGGCAACGAGAGGGGGGTATTAGAAGCGTAAGTAAGAGTATAAAAACTATTTAAAGTAAGGAAACGCTTAGAAAACTATTAGGAAACTATAGTATAAAGATAGGTAAAATACTATAATTAAAAATATTAAATACTTAAACTTAAACGAGGAGATCTCGTAAGCTTCTCGACGAAGAACCTAAGACTAAAAGGGGAAAAGAAAAAGTTAGTTTTAAGATATATAGGACCGTTTAGGGTCTTTTAGAAAATCGGCTCCTAAGCATACTACCTTATACTCCTAGAGAAGTACTTACGTATTTATAATATATTCTATATTAGCCTATTAGAACCCTAGAATAGAAAAGACTACCTAGGCGAATCGCTTCCTATACTTAACTTAGAAGAAGAAAAGGAGGAATAGGAAGTCGAAGTAGTTAAAGCTAAGAAAATCCTCTACGGGAAAAAACATTACCTTATAAAATAAGCAGGCTAGCTATTAGAATATAGCTAATAAGTACTAGAAGAGGATATAGGCAATATATAATAATTTATTTAAGAGTTTAAAAGAATTTAAAAGAAAAAGCATAGCTAAGAAAACTATAAGGAACTAATACGAAAAAGAAGGAGATTACGAAAAATATAGGAGAAGAGATTATTAAGTCTTAAGGGTAAATTACTTAAAATTAAAAACTAAAAGCGAAAAAAACTACTTTAAGAAACCCTAACGATAATTTATTATAATTATATAAAGGCAATAGGGATAAGATTATTAATTACCTAGCCTACTTAATTAAAGTATTCGTTCTTCTTATTCTTAGGGAGCCCCTCGATAGTACTACGATTAAGCAGGATATTAGCGATACGACGAATAAAAGAGCTTATAATAGCGTTCTAACTAGCGTATTAACTATTAGATAGCTATAGGCGGAGCATTAGCTAGGCAGCGCGCTTCTTATATTAAGTAATATCTTAGGAAGTAGGAGTTAGTAGGGAGAAAGGGAAGGAATATAGGGGAATACGTATAGCATTAAGGGGGAGAATAGTAATACTAGTAGAGTGCTCGGTAGTACGTTAAGCGATTATAATAGTATAGCGTTTTAAAGAGCTAGATATAATATACTTACGATACGTGCTATTAATATATTAGGATTTCCTATAGGAGGTCTCTACCTTTTAGAATTTATTATAGAGAAATATAGCTATAGCTACGAAAAGTTAATAAATATTAGAAAGGAAGAATAGTAGTATTTTAATATTATCCTATACTTTTAAGACAGGAATAAGGCTAGCGCCTATACGCTAGGAATAAGAGATAGCTATAATCTAGGTAATAAAAGCATTAAGATCTTTATAATTCTTTATTATTATAGGGACGGGAGGAACGTAAGCCTTACCTTTTAATTAGTAAAAATAGCAAGCCCTAGCCGTAGAGCCGATATATACTACCTAGGGAATTTCCTCTAGGTAGGATTAGGTACGATAGTTCTTTATAAAAGCATAAGTTATTAACCGGAGATATAGTATATAATATTAAATATTTCGAATAAGCTGCTTAGATAAAGGCTAGGAAAGAATAGTAAGCTTATTACGAGACGCTATCGAAAAAAGTATAGACTTAGAGATACTATAGGAAGTAGAGTCTATAAGGAGAATAATAATAATAATACTTATAGGCGATTCTATAAGAATAAGAGTATCTATAGGAATATGTATAGGGATAGGAGCACGCGTAAGAGTAAGAACCGAAAGTACCGTAAGAATAAGACTAGAACCTGACGAAACTATAGGGATAAGAAAGGGAATAGCGGAGGCGAACTGCCCGATACTAGGAGTAAAACCCTAGGAAGTATATAATAAGAAAGGATTATAGGAAAACGTCGGTATTAGAGAAGGGTTAGCGCTAAAACCCTAGAAACGATTAAAAGGATTAGGAGCGCTTTACGTATGCTTAAGCGCGGCTACCTAACGCTTAAGTATAGTAATACGAGAAGACTCGTTAGTAGTAGGGTAAGAGGGAATAGAAAGACGATTTATATTATAAAATATAGTTAGTAAAAAGGAAAAAAAAAAAAAAGAATAATTCCCTAACTTACCTAATAGGCAGAAGGGAAGCGCGGAGAAAGTAAGAGGAGTAGTAGGAATAACGCAGGCTTATATATTAAGAGTAATGTTTTCTTCCCTATTCGAGTCCTAGCTAAATAAAGAGGTAGGATGAGTTTAGGAAGGAATGCTAGTACTTTATAAGAGCTATTCCTTACGAGAAGTAAAAAGGAAAGTATAATCTCTTCCTTAGCGAGGAGTAATAAAGGGATTAGCCGAATCGTTAGGAGCTTCTTGCTTAGAGCCTTTACGTTCCGATAGCGACGGAGGAAGCGTAGGCGTAGGAGGATTAGCCCTTAGGCGTCTTTTCTTTTTCTTAAAGACGCTACTATAGCTACGATTAGCTGCCGACGATCGAGAAGGAGGAGCTATTGTAAAAAATTCTAGAAGATTAGGTAAATTAATAGTACAAGTAGTAATAGTCCGAAAAGGAAGGAAGGGCAGACTCGAAAGGTATTTATAGACGAATATAGTACCGCGGGGTACTTAATATCTACTTTAGTAATTAATATAATAACGTTATAGGCTACTAGGCGACGACGCAAGGACGCGTTATAGAAGGGAGGGGGATAATTATAATATACCCCGGGTTATCGTATTACCTAGGATTATATAGTAGATCTACTAGGAGTACCTTAGGAGTTCTCTACGAGTAGTTATACTTAGGAGAGAACTTAAGCTTTAGTTACTATACGAATAGAGACCTACCTTCTTGTGCCTACCTAGCTTATCGTACCTTTTACGTATTATAACTATAAAGCTTTTTTAGCTTAAGAAGTATTAATAATTATAAATAACTTATTATTAAATAGAATCCTTAATTATATATAATGAAAAGATATTTATAATATATAGTAAAAGATTAAGCTATAAAATCTAATTAATTTAATTTTTATATAATAATTTCTTTAAATTTTATAAAAATAAAGTTTTTACTATATTATTTAATTTAATAAAAATAATATTACTTTAATAATTATTTTCTAGATTTATTTATAGTATAAGAAAATATAATCTTATTTCCTTAAAGTTTTAAGGATAGATAATATATATAAAATATATTATTATAATTTTTATTTATTTTAAATTACTAATACTATTAATTAAAAGTCTATAGTAAATATTATTTTTAAAATTATTAATCTTAAATAGTAATATATATATAAATAGCATTTTACTTAATTAAAGATTTTTTATATTTAGCTTTAAATCTTAATACTTAATATTATTATAATTAATAAAGAAATTATATTTAAAAATATATTAATTATATTATAGCTTAAGATATAATAATATTATACTTTTAATATATTTATTTAAATATTTATTAAATTAATAATAAATTCAATATTAATACTTATTATAATAACTTAAACTTAATTAATTTAAGTATACTTTAAAAAAAAGCTAATAAGTATATATAATAATTAATTAATAATAATAAATTTATATAAACTTATAAAGGTATACTTAAAGTATTTAAATATATAATTTATATAAAAAATATTAAAGATTTTAAAATGAAATAAGTTAAATTCTATAATATATATAAAATATATTAAGATATAATTATTAATTATATTATTAATAAATATATACTATAGTATTAATAGTAAATAAATTTTTTATTATTATTATTATAACTTTAAGTAAAAGATTAATAGCTTTTATAAATATATATATAAAGATAATATATTATACTTTATTACTAGCTATAATAATTTATTATTTTTTTATATTTTACTTTTATTATATATATTTAATAGTATATGTTTATAGTAATTTTAATAGTTATTAAATTACTATTAAGTATATTATATCCTTAAGCCTTATATTTCCTATCTTTTATCCTTCCTCCTTTATATTATTTTATTTACTTATAATCTTTATCTCTTAATTTATATTATCTCAATAGCCCTTAAGATTACTTAATACTATTTTTAAAATTAATTACTATAAGCTATATTATTAAAGTCTTATAGCCTTATCTTTTAACTTATATAAACTATATAAGCTATATCGATTAAGCTTAATTAGTAATTACTAAAAAACTAATTAATATTTAAATATAGCTTTAAGCTATATTTAAATTTAAATAATATTAATAAATATACTATTAATAAAGGCTATATTATTATAGCTAAAGTAAGCTAGTTAAATAGTTTAATAGCTTATAATTACTATTTAAAGTACTTAAAAGTATATATATTAAAGAGCTTAATAATAGATTTATAGTCTATCTCTTAAAGCTAAAGCTACTTATTAAAAGTTAGGGGTATTATAAGGATAGTAACTATTATATATATATAAAAAAGAGAAAGAATATATATATATAGTAAAAGATAAAGATTAGAAAAAGATTATAGAAGCTTATATAGATTTTATATATATTATAATAATAATATCTAATAATTATTGAAAACTTTAATTTATTAAGTTTTATTTAATTTAATTAATTATTATTAAGTTTAAAAGCTATTTAAGTATATATAATTCAATTATATACTATAAAGCTAAAGCTTTAAGTTATATTTAAAGAAGACTAAGCTTTTAGGTTTATACTAATAGCATTAGGATTTAAAAGTAAAAGAAAAGTTTAAATAAATTATATTTTACTTTTTTTAATAATTTAATAAAAAAATATAATTATAATATAAATATAGCTTTAATAATATAATAATAATAAATTAAGTTTATATAAAAATAATAAGTTAATATAATTATTATTAAAGTTTATTATAAAATTATTAATTTTATTATTTATTATTATTATTTTATATTAATAATAATTTATAATCTTAAATAAAAACTTAATAAAGCTTTAGATATTTAATATATATATATTTATTTAATAATGTATTTTACTTTATATTTATATTATTAAAAAGTATTTCAAAAATAATAAAATATTTGAAAAATATAATTTCTATTTATATTAATAGTTAAATAAGCTTTTATAAAATAAATTAATTTTATAAAATAAACTTTAAGATAATTACTTTAATAAAATACTTTTACTATTATAAGCTTAATTATAGTACTTATAAAACTATAGCTAGATTAAAATAATAAATAAATAAGGTAAATAGCTTCTTTTAATACTATAGTTATTACTTTTTTAATAAATAATAAACTTAAAGCTATTATTTATTTAATATATTTAAAGTATTATATTAAACTATTAATTAGCTTAATAAAATATTTACTTTTTAATAGCTTTAAATTTAACTTTTTTTAAATATATAAATAGTTTTTTATTCAATATAATTATAATTTAAATAAATTAATCTAGTATTAAATAATTAAAATACTTTTAGCCTATTTAAATTATTATTTTTTTAATATATTTATATTATATCTTCGGTAAGGGTATATTTAAACTTTATCTATAGGGCGTTTATAGGGTTTATACTAACTATAACTATCTATATAGCTAAGTGCGACTGTCCTAATAGCATGATTCCTTTTTTTTTCGTCCCCGCTACTATAAACATCAGCCTTGATTTTCCGGATCCCGGTCGCAGGCTTGATGATTCAATTTGTTGCAAGGACAAGGTTCGCAACTTCAAGATTTTACGGCTATCATCACCATGGATGTCAGTATATAATATATTGGCAAGCTTTCTCAGATAACTGACCTCATCATGTAGGCTGCTGAGCAGAAACCTCTAGACATGTCAAGTCTCTTCAGAGCCCCGGCCGCGAGGGGTATCAAGGTCCTAGACAGGTCCTTGTTCTCAAAGAAGCTACCGACAACAGCTGCCATGATCAAGGATAATAGAAATATTTCGAAATATCGCAAAGAGCTGCAAAGGAGCCGAGACCTTCTCCTCCTCCCTCATCTAAACGCCATCATCGCTCACCCAGATCCCGCCATTGCCAAGCAAGGGACCAAGTGCATCATCCTGAACCCCGAAGTCAACATTGCCAGTCAGTCGCTTCATGAATATAAAAAAGTATACTCATCATGTAGCCACGTACTAAATGAAACATTGAAGAACCTGCGGCGTACAGCCCGGAATTAAAGAAAGCCACGGAAAATGGTGAAGTAGAGCTCTTCCATTACGACCTAGACGTGGGCTATGACCTATGGGACTATGGTACAGCTTAACGCCATTCTTTTTGTTGCACGACATCATCTTCTAACATTGCCCCCTAGTCGATGTCATGAAGAGTATCCTGCCAGAAAGCAAGGAATTTGAAGAGATCCCTTCCGGCTTCAATACGGTTGGGCACATTGGTGAGTCATCGAACGTCGTGATCAAGGCGTGTACCGGCTCTAACAGCTTCAGCCCACTTGAATCTTAGAGAGCCGTTTACCGAGTATAAGCATGTCATAGCCCAGGTGATTCTGGACAAGAACAACGCCATCAAAACGGTCATCAACAAAATCGCCGACGTGGGTGCCGAGAACGAGTTTCGCACCTTCAACTACGAGCTGCTGGCGGGCCCTGACGACTTGGTGGTTGAAGTTTCGCAACTGGACTGCATCTTCAGATTCGACTACTCAAAAGTGTACTTCAACACAAAACTGTCCAACGAGCATGAGCGCTTGGTGTCCAGGTTTCAGCCCGGGGAGGTCGTCGCGGATGTCATGGCTGGCGTAGGGCCATTTGCTGTTCCAGCTGGAAAGAGGGGCGTTTTTGTATGGGCGAACGACAAGAACCCGGAGAGCTTCAACTACATGAAGGATGCAATCAAGAGGAACAAGGTGCATCTGTGCCCATCCAGCTACTGCGTTCCAGTCCAATGGCTAACATGCACACAGGTCGGCGAGTTTGTAAAGCCTTTCAACGACGACGGACACGACTTCATCAAGACAGTTTCCGCATCCGTGCTTGAAGCCTCGAAGCGCGGCGATTTTGCCAAAGTCCAGGTTTCTAAGCCCTCTCGTAAGGACAAGGGCCCTCCCCCGGAGCCGAAGCGCGTCCCCGTACCTCCGACAATCTCGCACTTCGTCATGAACCTTCCTGCATCTGCCATAGAGTTCCTCCACAACTTCCGCGGCATCTATGAGGGTCAGGAACAGCTGTTCGAGCCCCACACAGAGACAAAGCTGCCCTTGGTGCATGTACACTGCTTCGCTGTCAAGGCAGACGACGACACCCCCTACGTAGAGATCCTGGAAAGGCTGAAGAGGGAGTTGGGCATCACCTTCACTCGTCTGCCTAACGACGGTGACGTGGATATCCAGTTTGTGAGGGATGTTGCTCCGGCGAAGAGCATGTTCTGTGTCAGTTTCCGGATACCTGCAGATATGGCCTTTGCCCGAAGCTCTTGATATCACCACATATTTGCCCCCAAGTTTGCCACAAGAGATAGCGCGTTGGTCGCACTGCGATAGGTAACGGAGAGCTCAATGATTCGCTGGTCGACAGATGCGACGCTGGAAAGGACCTCGGTCAAGAGTTGTGATGAGGAGGGACCTGCTGAGATAGCTGGCCGGTCGCATTAGCCTGCGGCTGGTCAAGAGGTCGATGAAACCCGCCACCCCGCCCCCCCCCCCACCCTCTTCCCCCACCGGAAGGCATTCAGATTTATTCCACTGGGGTCTCCCCCCTACTGTCTATAATCCTTCCAGCATAACCGTCGATTGGGACAAGGTGGCTGCTACTTGTATGTGGCATGGGCGCCCTCGAGTCCGGCCACCTCACGTACAGTAGCGCAACTCCAATGCAGCACAACAACACGAGAAGGGTGCCAGCCTGCCCCAAATGTATCTGCACCCTCTTCAACGGTATGATGTGCGACCCCGACAGCAACAGCATGGCGAAATGTACCGGGGAGACTTGGCATGCAGTGCGCAATCTGAGGGGGGACTTGCGGAAAACGTGTGATGCATCAGTACTACTTGGCCTACCCCTATTGGAATGTCGAGATATGAAACTTCCGCCGGATAGGTTGGAAAGACTAAACAAGACAAGCCTTAAAAAGACCGGTATCGTGTTGCAGCTGACCACAATTCGACGGCTTGTGAGATCAATGCGCATATTCACCACCAGGTTACCATTGCCCGATCACACTCACCAGCGACCGTATACATACATACATGGCGTGATACTTGGCTCGCTCCAATGATTTCCATAAACCATACGTAATGGGCTCTCCCGGCCTCGAAATGCATAACCTGTGTGTAGTTCCACTACGGGACACAAAACAATGTTGAGCAAACCAATAATGCTTAGGCGTTGCTTTTTTCAACGAGCACCACCACATGCAGGGCGAATTGGCTAGGTACCCGGCATAGTCAATCCGGTGGCAAGGTTTCGATGCAGCCCTCAAGGTGTCTCCGCATGCAGGTCTTGCATGTTCTATATGTGCAAGGGCAATCGCATGCGTTTCATGTGAAGATTGCGATGAGAACCACTTCCCGCAACCCCTGAGGATCGAGATGTTCCAGATATCTGTCATAGGGGGTTAGGCAAGTTTGACAGTTCTTGGATTGTCCCTCGAAAGGGAGAAAAAAGAAAAAAAAAGCTGACTGGCGAAAATCATCTCGGCCCACATGAGTGAGTCTAGGCTTCCATTGAGTTTTTGGAACGAGCGCAGCAAGACCGAAGGGGGATGGGCTTCATAGGTTCAAGCCCCAAAGGCTGATGGTGGAAGGTAGTCCGGCCACAGAGCCGCATATTGCTTGGAACCGAGATGGAGTGAAGCAAACTGGCTTCCAGAGACATTTGATAGGCCCGTGGCAGCGACAAGGGAAAAGAGGATCTTAGGCGGGGAGGAGGGTGGGATCGCAACCTGTTGGTCGAAAGCTTGTCAATCATGGGCGGTTGATGGCGGATCTTCCTTTAGGTCCTAGATAATAATACATACCTAGCATGGGTCAAGATGGTGTGCGGTGACGGCATTGAAAGGACAAATTTGTTTTCGTCGTTGATGGGTACGAAAACGACGCCTTCCAGGAGCGGTAAGGCATCATCGATTCCGTATCGCATCGAATGGTGCTGCAGCATACATACATATATATACATTCACTCACGCATGTTGTTGTCGGCGCCAGAAGCAAAAGCGCCCACTTATCATGTATGCCGTAACAGCAGGGTGGCCAGCGATTTCCAAAGCCGTCCTTCAAGTTTTTTTCTTTCTTTTTTTGCCTGGTATGCGAGAACTCGTGACTTGAGACCGGTCAAGGACCCTTATCTGTCTCTATTGATAGAAAGGTTTGGCTCCGTAAAGCCCCCCAGGTAGAGCAGTAAAGCAGTGACAGCGGCGCGCGCTCCAATGCAAGAACGTATATACATATGCAGTAGTACGGAGCACACGATTTTCTTGCTCAATCGTTGATCACCGTTTAAGACGCTAAGCCGATTGGCGTCGATTTCATAGTAGGTACTTTCTTTGTCGCATCCATCATGACATTGGTCTTTATCCGCAGTGACGCAGAGCTGGAAAACTCAAATAGATAATATTGAGTGCTCGGAAGCCATGGAGGGGTTTTGAGTTGGACGCTTCCGTTGCCTGTCAACCAGGCCAGGTCAGGCCAGGTCCAGCCACGCCATGCGATGCATCTCCTCGGGGCTGGCGAAACCCAATAGAGGTTTGCCCGTGGACGTGGACCGTAAAAAAAAAAAGGCTTTGTTTGAGGACCAAAGTGCGGCAAAGGACGGGGAAGTCTATCAGGCTTTGTTAATGGCGCCCACGGGTCGGTCTCCCAAGGTTCCGATCATCAAACGGTTGCGGAAGGTATCGTGGCTGTTAAGATATTCTTTCCGAGCACTCTTTAGATTAGATAAACCCAATTGCAGGAATTGAAAGAGTCGCTGTGTGCTATGTAACCCTAGCAGCAACCATCTGCCCCCAGCATACAGTTGTGGCTTGATCTAAACCCGAAGCTTTGGTTCTTTCTTCTTTTCACCACAGCCCGTCCAACCAGCGACTACAGCTTGCTTGCAGAAATCCTGCAGGTGCAACGCTTTTGCAGCAAATAAATAAATGGGGCCGTCGTGAACCAATGAGTGAGGTCGATCATGAGCCGTGCAGACAGACAACCAACCTATAATGAAATAGATACATGTAACGTATAGGTGAAGCCCGCCACTCCGCGTTTTTATCGTAACCTCTGCATTCAGCAGCGGAGCATCTTTCCCGCGATGCCGAACAGTAGATGGTCATCGTCGATAACTCCATGACAAACGAGTTATACCAAGGAGGTTCTCATGTCGAAATCCCGTTGTCCATGTTGACCGTGGTTACTGATGGGCTCTAGACGATAGATAGATAATCCTGTGCTGTATGTGTGGTCAATCCGAAAGTTGTGGCGCATGATCCGCCGCATTTTATAGGCTGCTGTTGTCTGGACCTGGTATGGAATGCCTGTGACATTTTGATAGCATCCAACTCGAGCAACGCCAAAGTGATGTCAAAAGAGGAGTTTTATCATCACCACCCATTAGGGCCCGATATATAGATAAAGGCACCCGAGATGCGTGCTTCCTTGATTCTTAACCACCCTAATGGCTGCAGGTGCTCTAGCTCAAGGCTAACATGGTCCCGGAATGATACGCCAACCACCCCCGTCTTCGCGTAGCCTCTGAACTTGTCGTGTAACACCAATTTCTGACACTGATGTGAGTGGCTGAAGGTGAAGTTGTTGGCTACCTAATCGTCAAACCCGGTTCTCGAAGGTGGAGAACGCCGGGTTGATGCCCGCTATCAGAGGGGCACCTTTGCTGTGTACGGAGTGCCTACATGAAGCCAAACTCTGCTACCTAGAGGACAGACAGCTCAGTTATCGCCTGCGAATCTGACCTCAACCCCGCGTAATTGCGCATACATCCCCTGCTCACCGGTCTGCGGCAAGTGCTGCAGATCAGGGTTTCTGGAAAGCTCATCAGATCCTCCTACCCGCCTTCTTTGACCATTGACCCTTGATGATGGGCTCATCGTGAGCTACATGCGCAGCAGCAACCTGATATGGTTCAAAATTTTTGGTCAAACAATGAGTACCAGATAGAATGGATACGTACGACGTCAAAGGCTATCGGGTATGACGAGGTTGATAGGATACTCTCAGCATAAGGTACTTGCCGGAGCGTTCCAAAGGAGCCAATCGCTGCTTAGCTGAATATAGTATCTGTAGATACGGGCTGGCTTGAATCTGGTTGGTCAATGCCTCAACCAGAGGTTGTCAGTCTTATCTCGCAGCAGGATAATTAGCGACCTGCTTTTCGCGGGGTGTGCCTGGGGCCCCAGAGCCTCTCAAGCCGCAAGGTGCCGCAGTATTGTCTTATTTGTCTTAGCTGTGGATCCGAGATGGAGAGAGTTATAAGTAGAATCGATGAAGGCATTGATAAAAAGGTTCGGTTCAAGGCTGTCTCTGGAGAGCATTTCGAACTCAAATCCGTACCCAATCCTCCTTCATCTCCTTCATCTCCTTGGTCCTGAATCCTGTGTTTAATCACTGTCGTACTTTGACCCATTCAGGTCCGGTTTTTAGCGCAGCTCTTCGTCTTCGTAACCACATTCAGATTCCAGCCTGGTGCACGAGTAGAGCTTTTGAACTCTACGCCATCTCCCCCAAACTCCACGTCACGGTGTCCATCATCAGACAGCTTGAAAGCTTTTTTTTCTTTTTGGGCCTCGGTCTCATCTCCTCCGACCACAGCAAACTAGCCTGTCCTGTAGCAGGTATTGTCTTGTAGGAGATCCTAGTACCATCCAAGACTCTCGTCTTTCATATCACTTGGTGCTCAAGGTACGTGATCATTTTCATATTCTCACTCCCAGCATCAACACAATTTTCGGTCCAAAGTTTTCCCCGGGATTTCCCTATTCTTCCGTAGATATGCTGGTGACGAAAGCCCTTTTGAGTCGAGTCGCGGAGAACCGGCAAAAATTGGCCCAATCACCATGCCATTGATTTGCCCCAAGTCTGAGGCAGACCCCTTGAGATCAAAGACCCTGGACTAGTTGGCGGGGTTTTAAGGCTCTGGTTGGCTCACTAAGCCTTCTGGAATCGCGCGAAAGCTCAAGCCCGAAGAGTTTGGCAAAAGCATGGCGCTGAGCCGAGAGACCGCGGCAGCTCCGCCATTGAAAATGATGCCGAACCCAAAGCTGCGCAAGCCAACAAAGGGGACAGACAGAGAGCGGTTATGAGGGCAAATGGCAAGGGGGGGGGTGGGGGGGGGGTGTTTCTGGGCGGTCCAGCGGCATGTCCTACATTTCTGGCAACGGTAGGTAGGCATCCATCGGATTAGCATCAGGGTCCGGCCGCGTTCAAAAGCGAACGCATGCGTTGAAGGAGCCCTCCCTCTCGAGCCGCTACGTACTACTAATAGTAGTAGTAATAGTGTAGCGCAACTCCACCGTCCATTCGCCGTCGGCTCCCTTGGCTCTGATGCTATCGCCTCTGACCTCTTGTTCCGGTTACCATTACTGCTGCTTCGTGCTTTTGCTCGCCCTGTCAATTTTACTTTGCCAGCATGCAAGACAGCAGGGTTGTGTATTATGATAGCCGATGACCTGTCGATCCACAGAGTCAGCAGTTCCCCCTTCTACCTTGTCAGGAAGTGGAGCGCCTCCAATCATGCCTCTCGGCTTCTGTGAATTCAGCAATTTGCTGTTCTGGTGGCTTTCGCGAGGTCTAAGGTGGGGGCTTGTTTGAGCTTGACTGCGCACAGAAGGGGCTCGAAGGCCTCGAAGGGTTTCGAAGGGGAGGAGAACTCTGAACGAAAGCGGGGCAAGGAAGTGTGTCCGCGAAATACTACCTCTCTGGATTTCAATGGCGTAACGGGGGACAGGGGTGTCGTATCCCCCTTTGACAGAGACTTTGGCAGAGTTTTGCAAAATCTCTCTTTAGCTCGTCCCAGGTACCTTGGTACTTGGAAAAGCCCCCGACGTTGTGGTGGTGATTGGGCTTGGTCAGGTTACAGCAGCCCAGGAACTGCCCGCGTCTTAGTGGTGCCCCCGGGGCTCGGCTTTTTTGCATGGAGACTGGAGAGAGCCTGGACAAACCCAGAGGTGGACACTGCGTCGCCCCATCACCAGCACTCATCGCCACTGGGGAGGATGGCTCGACGGCCAGCTACTGGGTCCCTCCACTGAAAGATGCCAGACATGCCAGCAGCCAGCGCCCTTCTCCTGCCTGCACAGCTACCCGCCCGCCATCAGGTCCCGCTGCAACCTCGAAGTTTTTTTTTTTTGTTTTTTAAACCTGCACCATCTCGCTGGACGTCCGTCCCCATCCCCCACTGTTTGGTACTTGCACTGCTGTGGTTGCTAATTCGCCTTCACCCGCCGTCGACGTCTCCCCATCCTTTTCTCCCCCGTTTCCCGTCTCCGTCTTCGTCTTTAACTTCGGCAATATACTATTACTACTAGTACTACTGCTTCTTTCTATCCTCCTCTTCCTCTTCCTTTACTCGCCCTGGCTTCTTCTAACCTCTCCGCTTCTCTCTGCATTTCACATAACCCTTGCTCTTGTTTCGTATCTCCATCCTCACTACGGAGTATAATTCCCGTTGTCAGATTGCAATCCTACTACCCACCCCTGCTGTCCCCCCCATCAGCCGCCATCTCCGTCCCCGTCTCACCAAATGCCACTATCGCTGCACGTACCTTAACTAAACAGCCATAGATCACAAAGTGCTTCCCGTCCTCTCGAACCCCATGGCAATTTGATTCGTCGTCATCTGCAAACTGTACTTGGGTACACAACTACTACTAAACCACTTTCTATTCGACTCACGTGGGCCCTTGATTCTCAACTACTTCTGCCAGTCATAAGTCTGCAAGAAGCCAGCAGTAGGCGCTCTGCACAACACACAGACCTCGGTAACCTTGCAAATTCGATATTCAGCTCCTCATGAAGCCGTAATTTGGAGCCACAACTATACCACAGGTGCTACGGCATCCACGAATTTCAACATCCCCAACGCCTCAAACTTTCAGCATGGCTGCTGTCTTAGGAATTGAAGATAACAGCTACTTTGGTGGTGGCTCTCTGCGTCGCACACACTCGCAGTCCCATTTTGCCAGTGCACCTCCGTCTTTCAACAGTACCTCCAAGATCAGTGACTCCTATAAGTCAATATCGAAAGGTCCCACGTACGCCCATTCTGAGCCATCTTCAGCGCCCTCATCACCTCGTACGGCCCACGGCGAATCCACAGACCTATCGTCCTACGCTTCAACACCTAGTAGTAACTTCTCCATTGTTACCGACTTCGACGACAACCTGGCGTTTGATCAGCCGCATTCGGAGGACTTCGGCTTTCCTTCATACTCGCAGAACAAGTTCTTCAGTCCCAACGGAACCCCGGATGAAAGCCTTGAGCCCCCACCAAGCCCTAAGACGGGCGACTCCTACACGCCATCTCCAGCCGACGACAGCTCCCTAACAACAACAAGGCCGGGCACACCTGAGCTGGCCGAACATGCCGAGGATGACACAGCCTTGACAACGCGTCCTTCGCGCCAAGTCGACTATCTATCACACGATTGGAGGGAAGAAGATATCTGGTCATCATGGAGGTACATTGTCAGTCGCAGGGGCGAATTTAACAACAGTGAGCGCCTGGAGAACGCGGCGTGGAGAACGTGGATGAAGGCGCGGAACAATTTGAGAACTATTTCACCCGAAAGCTTAAACTGGTAAGCAAAGATGATGATTGATAGCTTAGAGTATATGACTGATCATCACCCAGGCTCAAGGACTGCGATGTCACATGGCTCTATGGGCCACTCCAGCAGGGTCCTGGTCCCAACCCCCTCACCTCATCCAACACCAATACTGATGCACCCAGCTCATCTCTCTCCAAGTCGAACTCATTGGTGAATTTAACCAAAAAGCCTATTCTCAAGAAGCGAAGCATGTCGGAAGTCATGCTGCAGAGATCCTTGTCCAACGCCTCCTTACTCAAGCAAGCTGCCGCAGCTGTACAGGCACAAGAGAGGCGGGGCATATTACGCCCCCATCTTGGACGCTCAGCTACAGACTATGGTCCAGCTCTTTACCCCTCAAGCAGCCTAAGTCGCGATACCAGCAGCGTCACAGCTTCAACCGAGTCTTCTGGTATCACGTCTCCAAGCACAGAAAAGAAACACATACACTTCAACGAGCAGGTGGAACAGTGTATCGCTATCGAAGTCAAGGGCGAGGAGGACGAGATTGATATTAATCAAATGGACGAGGACACTGACTCCGACGGCGTCATCATGAAGACGACGAAGTCGAAAAAACGCGGACCTCGAGTCAAGTGCAATGTCAGGAAGACGGCTACAGTCGAAGGGAGGATTATTGAAAAGCTCCCCTCAACAACCCTAAAGTACCGGGAAGACACGCCCGAGCCCCAGGAGACAGCTATGAAGCATAGTACTGGTACATTGAAGCACTCACTGCTTTCGCCGTCATCGTCGCAGGAAACTCTACGCCCATCCAACCGCTCTGGAAGATTCTTCCTTGCCGATGACGAGGATCTGGACGATGGGTTTTACGATCCTAATACTGATTGGAGCTCGCCCCCTCCCGAATCTTCTTTGCTAAGGTCCCCTTCTACTGGGAGTCTCCTTGACGAGCCTGTGGGCATGCGCCGGACCCCCTCGGGCATGTTCATGCCATTTGATGAGGGCGAGGGGGCTGGCGATGGCATATTCGGGCGCGTCATTGACACAGTCAACACGGCCCGCGACATCGCCCACGTTATCTGGAACGTTGGGTGGCGGAAGTGATCGACACTTTGACCCACCTGTTTGACCATGGTGCAAACTCATGGCCTATATTATTTACCACACAGCGAGCGTCTTTCAGCATACGCAAGGGAGCCATGCAGCTTTTACTGTCGCATTGGCCCAAGGACATGATTAACCCAGCTAATGTATTACACGACTGGGCCCTTAATAGAACCATAGTTCTTGCAACGCGTTTACGACTTTGCTTTTTACAGGAGTCTTTGGGGTCTTTGGGGTCACTGGTTAGGGTGGTGTGAGGGGAATCTCCGGCGTTAATGCATTTACGAACTGGCGGTAAAGGAAAACATTGGAAGTATGGACACAGGAGAAGCTGAGGCCAGCGCAGTAGGCGCTTTGAGGGGGGGCTAAGTGGCACAGTAACTGGTTTAGCTTGAAGGTAACATACTGGATGACTACAACATGAAGCAATGGTCATATTCTTCTCCTAATCCAAAAACCCCTGATAAGCTACTACGTGCTGCCTCGCGTCATAGTTTTGCCACGGACCCTTCCACGATGCTCGCAAAAAGTCTGGGGATGACGAGCCACGGTGGTGGGACCCCGTGATCGACCCCTCCCCATCCCCAACAAGAAGCGGCTTATGATGCAAGAGCCCCAAAACTACATAGCTACCCCTAATAATTAATTAGAATCGTCCAAATTTGAACCACGTGTATCTCCGGCGGTGTGTGGAGAAAGAAGAGCATAACAGTTCGTTGCAGCGCAGCGGCCTGTCGTACGGCATGACGCTGCTAACGCAAGCTCTCTTGCAATGAAATTCTTTCCAAGACTTGATGAAGCCGTGATGGTCTTATTCACTCCTTTTATACAAACACAATACCAGGTTATTTCAGGGCAGGGAGGTTGGGTGTGTATTAGATGACGACGATCCCTGAACGGGGGAGGACGGGGAGGGAGGGGGGAGACAAACGAATGGCGAGGCTGGGATTATCCTTTTTCGTTGGGGAGTGGAAACCCCAGGTGAGAAGGAAGGGGGGTGAGATCTGGCGTGCGGGGTCCCCACACGATCTTGCATTCCGTTTTGTAAAACCCCCCTCTCCACCTAACCTTGGGTATTTGAGGGGGAGCAAAAGGTTACAGTACTTGACAAGATACACAACAAGGTTTACGGAGGTGGTTCCACGACACGTAGGGGTTTCGGGTACACCTGCATGAGCTGGACGCCACCATCAGTGATAGGCTCTTTGATGAAGGGGTTGCAGAGGAGAGAGAGGGCTTTCACAAATGTACTACCCCAGGTGACTTTTCCACTCAATGCGGCAAGAAAAGAGCTACTCGAAGCAATCCATGCCCAGTCTACGATTCTATTATACAGTTTTGATACAAAATCCCATTCCTTGTATGCAATAATTCAACATGCGTCGTCCAATGTGTCGTAGCTCATGACTGTATTGAATTGGATTCTCCTGGGATACCTTGGGTACTGGTGGAAGGCGTTGACGGGTAGTAGTTGACCGCCTGCACGCGGATCTCTCGTTTGTGGACGTTGACATTCTCTAATCTGACGTCAAAGCGATCCCCGGTCTGGATATCCTTTAAGAGAACTAGGTTGTTGAGACCAGACGCGTCCATGGCAGCGTCAAGGCCGAACAGGTCGAGTGCGCCAACAATACCAGGGCCCCATCGCGCCGTGGCCGTGAAACGGAATGTATCAGGCGTCGTCTTGTCGAATTTCCAGGCTCGAATGAGAGCAATAAGCATCCAATCTTGCGATCCGTTGGAAACAATGCGGATCATCCTCTCACGCAAACGCAAAAGCGCAATGGTATTCTCCATCTCCTTGACGCTAAACGGTAGTACCTCTTTAGGATCCCGATTAAAGTCAATTCGACGGCCCTCCTTGTGATCGTGGGCTAGCGCAGCGTGTATTTGCCAGTGGGTAAGAAGATCTGAGAAGCGTCGTAGAGGTGAAGTAGCCTTGGTATACATATCCAGGCCCATCATGAAGTAGGGACCGGGCTCGGTGGAGATGATGATGCCGCCCGTCAAGGAGCTCAAAAGCGTCCGTTGATTCATCGTAGGTTCAATACCCTTCTCGATCTGAGGGTAGAGGACTCCTTTTGCGAACTTTAATGCCACGTCAAAGTTGTGCGCAGACTTGACATCTCTGCGGTAAGGGATAGGGATATTCCGTTCAGCACACCACCGAGCAGCTATCTCACCAGCCAAAACCATGGTATTTCCTACAACGGAACAATCTGGCTTAACCTCGGTTTCAACTTTGATGTATGGGTCTGGTGGCAGCACTTTTCCCGTTCCCGGGAATGACGTTTCGGCGTCTTCTGGGAGATCCTTGAATGCTACGGACACCGATGGCTTAGGGAAGAAGTAAGGCCATGCACCTTTGTCGAGCCGTTTCCGCTTGATTGCAGCCGCCAGCCGATGGAGAGTCAGCAAGTCAGTTCTGTCAGTCTCGTTCAATTCGGCTGTTGTCATCATGGGCCGTTGCGGGCTTGGTGATTCAAAGTTCTCAGGAGGGATACCGGCTACAATCTCCTGCTTGGGAATTTGAGGCGGCTGTGGTTCTTTGCAAAGCATTGCAACATCCGATGGCTCTAGATATATGACATTGTTGATAGTGCTAGGCTCAACCTTGTAATCTAGGACATCGCCAGCCTCATTGACCTTGGCACTGAAGGTCAGCGCTGGACTGCCGGGTTTCAGCGAGAATTGGCCACCAAGACTTTCCGTAGGCAGCATAGCTTGAAAGTGACCCTCAAGATAGATGTTCTCCGGGATTGTCTCGATGAACTGGTACAAGGGAGACTTTGGAACAATTTGTGAAGCCGGGTCTGCAGCATGCACGTGTATCCAGTACTCGTTTGCGTTTTCGGTACGCTCTAATGAGATACCATCATCGATCAGGAATGCATCGAGCCCATCGATACAGAAGATGGACTCTGATCCACGATCAACTCGACGATCAGCTGCTATATCCCGTCGCATAGACTGTTCGACCTCCAATTTATCGCCACGGATAAGACCACCACCATCCGTGATGGAGGTTCCTGGGAACCGAACACGGTAGCGGGAGGGTATCTCCCATGGGGATATCACCCCTATCTCTTGGAGAAACACCCATGCCATTGATTGATCGAGTGGAACATCTGGGTAAATGTCCAATGCACGCAGGATTGTTGAACCGAAAGCAAACCACTGAGAGTCAGGCTGAAACAAGTCATAACTGGCCCACCACTCAAGGAACGTGATTATATCTTGGCTGGGTGCAGACCATTCGACTACCGGTAGAGATGTCATGTCCGTGGACGGCGTTAAAACACCATGGCGAGTCCATTCCCGCGATGATCGGCTGGCTTCGACAACTTTCCTTGCTTCAGAAATGAAAGTGCCAAAGGATGTCGGTTTCGCATTTTTCGAAGAAGACAAGGCCAAACCCCTGCTCATAGCCAAGGAGTGACTACGTACCATGACGGCAATTCGGTCGAGAAGGTTAATATGTTTCACCGATGAGATCTCGAAGATGTGGTCCTTGCGGTGGAAGTGGCTTGACGGGCTCAGCGCTCGGAAAGCCACGTCTCGAGACAAGGCCAAGTGTACGGCGTAGAGCGTCCAAGCTGGAAAGCCGTCGTCCCCGAGAAGATGCTGTGGCAGCAAAAGATCGGCGATTTCGAAGAGATTGAGATACTTGATTCTCGTCTTATCGCAGAGAAGGGCTCTTGCATTATCAAGGGCGTTCATGTTTGATTGATAAACCCTTTCTGAGTCGTCCTTGAAGCGTCTCATCCTTGTTAATAATAGCTTTCCTAGGTCTCTTGAGGGGCCCAGGTCATTTTTCTGGGCCTGGTCATACTCTTCTGGGGATGCATCTCTTGGTAGTGCGTCCAGAAGCGGCTGGATTTCAACCGGAGTTGCAAAGCCAGCCACAGTGAAGATGGAGTTGAATCCCAAGCTCATAATCCACTGGCCAGACTCGGCATAGAAATGGTGACGGTTCCCAAAGTAACCCAGGTAAACGGCAAAGAATGGGTTACGAATTCCAGAAGGCCTCATCTCAACAAGATCGCCGGGCGAATTGGATTGCACACCAACTTCGCCATCCTCTGTCGTTGAGGGAGCCCATAGCAGCTCACCCATACCACTCTGACTGTTTTTCAAGACATTGAGGTCGGAAGAGGTGGATGTCTGTGTCTGTGTCGAGTTATTTAACGATGCATTGAACATGGATAAGTCCAGAGGCATCGGTGTTGACAGCTCATTGGAGTTGTTGATTCCCCATTGACGGAGGGCTTCGCGGATTGGGAGTTGTCTAACATCGCGATCCCTCGCCTCACTTGGAATGAGCTCGGGGCCAAGTGATTTATTGGCATTGGGATAGTTGGCAGAGTGACAGTTCTAGTGACGGCCCGTGTTAGGTAAAGGCCATGAAAACCAGAGGTGAGTATGCCAATGAGGTGACCAAACTTACAAGGCGGAAAGATCCGATAGCGAATGTTAGAGCCTTAAGGCGACAGCCGTTGAGTGCAGCCCTGGACCATTCTCGCTGGCTGCGAAGTACATATCTGTGACACACAATCTGTCGACTGGATGATTGAAACATGATCGGCACCGTGAGTCGATTTGTGGATATTCCACATCAGTTTGTCGCTGGTTTCGATGTCGACAGAGAAGAAAAAAAAAATTGTTTGAGCGCGGTCATCGGCAACTATCACCAAGTCACATGACACAGTACAAGGCGATGGTCAAAATGGCCAGAAATGCATAGATGACTCTGTATCTGGGATTGCTTATATTTTCCTGGGCTTCTTTGGCAACGAACTTGATCATTTATATTTTCAACCATTAGATACTATTTTGTCGATGAAGCTTGGAATACAGCCTCAAACCATGGCGCTAGATAGTCATTGAATCATATTAACACCATGGCTGCTACAACAGAATTTTCTTCGACAAACTTTTAAATCTTTTGTTGCGTTATTTTTACAATTAGTAGTAATAGTATTCTCTAGTAGTGGCATGTACACTGAATGATCGCTCTGATAAGGTACACTTACTTGTAGGTAAGTACCTTTTACGGAAAGAACGCCCTTACCCTGGTGAACGACATAACCGAACGCCAATTTGGCAAGTTCCATCAAACCCCATGATTACGTTAACAGCGAACCTTACTTTTTGGTGATGAATGTAGAGCTTAATGTGTCTCAAAAATTGTTCCCTAAAGCCCTGTGTAAAACTCAATTACCGCCCCGATAGTATACAATGACTACTCCGTACCAAGGAAAGAACGGCAACGACTTCAGTCTGTTACCTGTACCATGATGATTTAACGAACTCATGTTTTGCGTACAACTCTGCTTTTACATCCAATCGGTTCTACTCGCCCCATCACTCAGGAACAGGAGGTATCCAGTAAGTGATGCGAACATCTGACCAATTACCCACGGGCACCAAGTAGAGATCTAGGAAGTCGAATCGATGTCGTCGAAGACTCTATGTACAACCACAGCAGGGTAACCCGAGCAAAGGAAGCAAAACGCAGATGCGGGTCTGTGTTCTTACTTCGTACAGACTTGTAGAGAAGAAAATAGATACTATAGAGTGCTGTTCTAAATACCACCAACTCAAGGCCAAAGCCACGATGGATCGACTTTGACCGACCTGATCATCGTCAACACCTCCCCATTATTACAATCCAGGCAGGAGACAATTGGTTACTCCCGTTGTGCGGAAGGTGGGAAGTTCGCTAGGGTGATCAAAAGCCGACAAACTGGAATGAAATATCAGAAAGGAAAGAATGTGACGCGGCTATCTGTCGGCTCACGCGTCTGTTACGTTTCACCTTGAATTGGCAGTTCCGTTTGACATCGTGCGCATACTTGTAGGGCGACTTTTTCTGGATGTGCGCTTGCGAATGGGATTTTGCGAGGGGACCCTTTATCCATCCCACTTGCATGAACATATGCTGCATGGGGCCTGGTACGGAGTAGATGAGAGCTCGTATTATTTCGCTGACCGTGCGACGCCGAGAGTCGACCACCACAGAGCAACAGGCAGCTTCACGGGGCCTCACCTTAGCCTTGGGTTGATTTGTTAATTTACCTATTAGAGTCTCGACTTTCAAATTTCCATGAGGAAATTAATTAAGAAAAGATCAAGCTTCTGAATTGTTGATCGATCGGTCATTCGTCCCGCCGGCAGTCACGCACATAGAGTTCATAGCGCCTTGGAGGTTCATCATGCCTATGATGGGGTTAGCACTCCTCGACGGTCCCCTGACCGATGCCCCCTTTTCCTAATCCCCATCGCACTTTGATGGCCAAGCGACGACCCGATGGGCCATGGGGTTCTTTGCGGGAGGCATCCCGGACTCCGATCAGTGCGATCAGGACTGGGAAGTTGAGGATCGAAGGTAGCTGATTGTCGATGGATCGGCTCATCAATATTCGATTCTTACCGAGTGCAGAGCGGATGGCGAGAAACGAAGAGTTGAGGTAACAGACAACAAAGGAACATGGGCAATGACGACAACCAACATGAAGGCATGCCGGCCCCATAATCGACTACTAATAGGGCAGTCTAGTCGGGGTCAAAAAAACCCCGACCCTCTTCGCATATCAATTGCATAGGATTGGAGTCGGTGTTTTTTTACCCCCCGTGGGCAGTGTACGGAATAACGGCGTACAAGTACGTATTAGCCGCTCTGAACCCGCATGGCTCTTGACAAGTTCTTATTAATACGGAGATGCAGATGCTTGCGTACAAGTACAAGTATGCACATCCAATAATGTGCCACTAAATGACCAGACAGAGGGGGGCTAGCCTAACCAGACCGATACGAAGCGGACAGAAGCAGCAGAAAGGGAAGGCCCGGTCCATGAGATGGGACTTGATTCAGGGAGACAGATGGGGGAATTGTCAGACACAGCTCCCTCACGGTTTTTTTTTTTTTTTTTTTTTTTTTCCAAAGCCAAAGTTGCTTCGGCAGAATCTAATCGACTTGAGAATGTTCTTGCCCCCAAAGGTTCCCATTTTGTCTTTGGGCTGGCCATCCGGAAGTATGATGAGGAACCGAGAATTGAGGTTGGACGTTGCCCATGACTAGGCGGTATTCGCGATAGACGTCGGTGGCGGCGATGCATGTCTTGGGGGTTCCTGAATTTACAGTAGTACGGAGAACTTGTAGGGCCACCTGGAGGCGCAGGGGCGGCAGATGCAGGAACAATTTCATTCTCCACCAACCAGAGCTGGGGAGAGAGAATGGACGAGGCCATGTCCCAATATGGCACAGATCTGCAGCGCCGCCTTTTTGGTGTTTTTTGTTTATTATGGCTCGTGCGAGTATCCAGGTGGGGGATATTCATCTCATTCTTGCCAAATCCGTTCAGCCTTGACTGGTGTCTCTATCAACGTACTTGGTACTCCGTAGGGGGTACTTGTACGGAGTAGGTACACAACATACTTGTATCGCCCAAATTTAGAAAGATGGCCATGGCATAATTCGCATTTGGAGCATCTGACATGCCTTTACCGGTTGACCGCTCGAGTTCATTGAAATCCTCAACGACGCTGGCTCATTTCCATTTTGTCGCTTGAAGCTTCGAGTCGAACCCCGGCGCAGTCGACCTTGGCTTTCTTTCTGCCATTTGTTGTCGATTTTGCATTGCTACTGTACCAGCTGCTGCTGCAAGCCTGCAACCCAAACCAAAGAAAAGCCAAGCAAGAAGCCGAGCGAGCTAGCCCAGTCTAAGTCAGGAACATGGGCCTTCGTCGCAGCATGTCTTTTGAGGCCTTTGCCTCATTAGTCCGAGTGTCCTTTCTCCCCCTTTCATGGGCGCCATAGGCCAATGGAAATTGCATTGTGACTTAGCGCGATCCACACTCCCCTTTTTGCTGGGTGGATTGCCAGGCACCGCGACGACTGCGGTGACCAGGGGGGGGAGACTGAAACCCCTTGTCATTGATTTGAGAGAGGTGTAGGTACTTGGTCAGTCAGTGTATGTACCTGCAATTAACATGTACATTCCATATTCTCGTTGTTGGCATTAAACGTATGCTGGCCAAATTAGATCCCAGTAACATCTCAGAGGCCAAGCCATGCCCCCCCCCCCCTTGTTCACTTGCCGTCCACTCTGCCCGCCGTTCTAGCATTTTGCTGTGGATGCCCGGATGTTTTGGAAGAGAGAGGTAGCCGGCCATAGATAATAACAGCTCCGTCCGCCCATCTTGTGCTTGTTTCTTCTCCCTCCCTTCCTCACGATACGCCGCTGTCGACAATCGTACAAGAAAAGCTTCTTTTTGAGCTCTTTCGTCCCTTCGTTTTCATACTTCTAATCCTAATCAAGACCGCTTCACTCTTTTAGCGGGCATTCTTTTTCTGCGCGTTACACGTGTGATAATACCTCAACAACAGTTCTTGTAAAGAGGAAATAAAAAAACACTCAAGATGAAGGGAGGAATTGCTGCTGCCGCCATTGCGGCCATGGCCACAGGTGCCAATGCTATCAACCATCGTCACGCCCACGAGCTCTTTGCTGCCAAGCGCGGTGCCGAGGTTGAGAAGACTTGTGGCTGCACCACCATCTGGACCACCGTCACGGGCGAGGCTACTTGTAAGTTCCATTCCATTCTCCAACTAATGAATGTTGTGAAGCATCGTGAAGAAAGAAGATGAGATGCTGATATCATGAACAGTCGTGCCCAACCCTCCTCCCGCCACCCCCACGCCCACCATCACCCCAAGCACTATCATCTCGACTACTCCTTCGCCGACCCCTGAGCCTACTACTCCCACGACTCCCGCGGCCCCTGTGGTGCCTCTGCCAACTGACGAGCCCGTCACCTTCCCTACGCCCGGCACTTACACCGTCTCAGCCACCACGGTCACCGTTACCGATGCCACCACCGTCTGCGTGCCTACCACCACCCACGTTGTTCCTGGCACCCACACCGTCGGTGGTGTCACCACCATCGTCGAGACGGCCACGACCATCACCTGCCCGGTCGCCACCACCGTGACCGAGGGCGACACGGTTCACAGCACCATCACCGACACCGTCTACGTGTGCCCCACCCCCGGCACCTACACCATTGCTCCCATCACCACCACCGTGACCGAGGAAACGGACATTGAGTACCCCGTTCCCACCAGCTACGAGCCCGGTACCTACACCGCCCCTGAGATGGTCATCACCGTCACTGAGACTGGCTTTGTCACTGTCTGCCCCTACACCAGCTCTCAGTCCGCCCTCCCTGAGCCCACCGTTGTTCCCTCTCCTGCTCCCTCTCCCGAGGTTCCCGTGATCCCCTCCCCCAAGCCTGAGATTCCCTCTCCCAAGCCCGAGGTTTCCGATGTTCCCGCTCCCTCTCCCTCTTCCTCCCCCAAGCCTGAGAAGCCCAGCAACGGCGGTGGCCATTTCGACGGCAGCCTGGGCACTGATGGCGACCACTATGGCATCACCTACACTCCCTACGTCGGTGGTACCGGCGAATGCAAGGATGCTTCTTCCGTTGAGAAGGACATCATGAACATCAAGAATGACGGCTTTGACCTCGTCCGTGTTTACTCCACCGACTGCGACACTCTCTCCACCGTTGCCCCCGCTTGCCAGAAGCACGGTGTTCGCATGATTGTCGGCGTCTTCGTCAAGGAGTCTGGCTGCAGCTACAACACCCCCGAGATCAAGGAACAGGTCGACGCCCTCGCCGAGTGGGCCCAGTGGGACATTGTCGACCTCTTCGTCGTCGGCAACGAGGCCATCATGAACAACTACTGCACTGCCCAGGAGCTCGCCACCCTCATCACCACCGTCAGGTCCAAGACTGGCTACACCGGCGGCTTCTCCACTGCCGAGACCCTCAACATCTGGCAGCGCACCGAAGTCTCCAGCGCTCTCTGCTCGGTCGTCGACTTCACCGGTGCCAACATCCACCCCTACTTCAACGCCGACGTTTCTCCCATCATGGCCGGTGACTTCGTCGAGGGCCAGATCGATCTCCTCGACGCCATCTGCCCCGGCAAGAAGGCCATCAACCTCGAGTGCGGCTGGCCCAAGGAGGGTAACGGCAACGGCCTCGCCCTGCCCGGTTCCATTGAGCAGAGCATTGCCCTCGCCTCCATTCGCAGCAAGGTCGGTGGTAAGACTGTCTTCTTCTCCTACGAGGATGACGAGTGGAAGGAGCCCGGCAGCTGCAACTGCGAGAGGTCTTGGGGCTGCAGCTCTTACTTCACTTCGCTCTTGTAAAGGAAGGATTGTCAAGGTGACAATGAGGAGGGAGGGGAGGAAGCAACGAAATTAGGTTTCTTCGATTTGATGTTTGACTGGTTAGCCTCGTTCTAGTGCAGAAAATTTATTCTTCGCCCATATGATACTCATCATATTTTCAATTCTTGACTTGCCTTTTTTTATCATGTTGGTGAATCGCCGTGACCGTTGTTACTGTCTGGCAGGAAACTTTGTACACTATAGAGTTCACGTCATTCGTGACAGCAAAGGTCCAATACTTTACTCAGTTGGGTGTATATATAGATATATATACATATTTCGACGAATATCGTCACACTGGAGACGACATACCTAAACTCCCATTGTTTTTTTTTAGGACGTTGGCTGTTCCTGCGAACTCTTTTTAATTTACTCCGCCGCTGATTCCAGTCTGTTATAGGTCTATCCCGTAGTTATGGTTATCCTTTCTTGTCCCCATGCTCCAATAACGTGGCACAAGTCTGCTGATCAGATCGCACCGGATCCGCTGGTGACTCTCCACTTGAAAGTGTGGCCTGCTATGTACGGAGTACTTTGTTTTGAGGATGTTTTACTCCACCCTTTTTGTATGTCAAAATACAATTCAAGCCTACATAATAGTGCTAGGAAATATCTGGTTTTGGTCATGAAATTCATTGCGGAAGTCTCAATCTGCTCGTACCGCTCCGTGGCTCACTCGTGACTCCATATTAATGCTCACCAGACCTCCAGTGACGATTGTTCTCAGACTAACAAAGTATGTTGCATAGAGATGCACGCCGTCTCGCCTATCCCGCCAGCAGGAGGGAGAACCCTCTTCAAATGCCCAAGTAAGTTATGTACAAGCTCGATGAAACACAAAGCAAAGCAAAGCAGAAAGATAGCGCCGCCCAATGCTCAATCTCCGACTTGTACTATGCCAAGCCGTTTTCTGGTAATTTCAAGGCGTAGAAATGGCCATGGGAAAGCCAATCTTCCTTCATTTGAGGATATCCTTCCGCACGCTTTGATGATATGCAGTGTCTTAAAAGAAGGCTGGGGGAGAGGCTGCGCAGGCCTGTTTACCCAAGTTCACATGCACCTAGCTTAGACGGTTGCCTGACTGGTCATGTTCGACCCAAGCTCGATCATAGGGGCACCATTGGGGCAGGGCAGGACTACTAGACAACGCGCCGAACTCGCATCTCCGGAAGTTCAAGACACCACCGCGATGCGGATCCGAACAGAGTACGTTAAGCTCTCTGCCCTCGTCTGAAAAGTCAAGCCCTGATATTTCTCCAAAGATATCAAATTGCTGTTTGGAGTCAAACGTCTGCGCGTTGATTATGGAGATAAAGTCGGCTTCCTCTGCAGCTACGAGAACAGGAGGCCCGCTCCCAATGGGTGAAAAGCGTAGATTTCGAGCCCCGGCCATCTTACAGCTAATATTGGCAACAGGAGCACCATTTCCATTGCTCGATGTCCACTTCCTGGCGTCCCAGATCTTGATTGATTTGTCTTGGAAGCCCGTGGCCAAGTAGCGTCCGCAGTCGGACCAGTCGCACGAAAAGCCATTATCTCGATGACGCGAAAGCGCAACAAGAGTTTGAGTAGTGTCTGAATCCGTAATCAGTACCTCCTTGGTGTCCCCAACCATGGCACGCAAGCGTCGGTCAGGGGAGATGCGCGTGCAGTTGATAGAGCTCCCCAAGCGTACCACCTGAGTGGTTTTTTGTGTCGTGAGGTCAAGTACGTGGAATGACTCGTCATTGGAGCAGATGGCAGCAGCGGTGGAAGAAGACCTCCGTGGGCTGAATAGCTGTATGTGGTTTGTGATGCACTGATGGCTAGGGTTGAATTCTCCTTCGGTAAACTCCTTGGAATTGCTCGAATGTAGCGGCTTGACCATATAGCCGCCATGAAATGTGCCAGCCATCACAGTCTCATTGTTGGCGTCGAGCGCTGTAATCCTGGTGTCCCACGCAATACCGTAGGGGCCTTGACGTAGATCAACGAAAGCATTCGTCTGGCAAGTTCTTGCGTTGAGCATGTTGAGGCCATGCCTCGTGGCATACAGGATTTTTGACGAGCAAGGGCTCGCCATGAGACTCCGGAGTTGAAAATGCGCCAAGTGAGTGTCTTCGCGGATGCTCATTCTGTCAAAGATGAAGAAATCCTCAGATGACTTGAGCTTCCGAGGTCTTTGTTCTTTAGGAAAATGCTATAATTCATCAGCGGCTGCACTCATGGAAGCTCTGGCCTTGCTACACACCTTCCAGTTGTCGGACCCGCGAAAATTGCAGTAGTTTCTGTATGTCTGCAACCGTTTCGTCCTTGCCAACTTGCGTCTGGTTCCCATTTGAATCCAGTCGAGCCCTTGAAGATCACAAGAATCACAATTGAGGTCTTCTCTCGTGACTAATTTGGGGGGTCTTGTAATGTGCAAAAGTGTAGCAGCCCTGAATCTACGTCCTTGTGGCATGTGTCGACCCCACGAATCCATGAAGAGAAAGAGCCCGGCATTCTCAGTACCAACTCCTACAGAAGCATGTTCCGCCATCAGCGGATTGTATTGAATCGCTCCAAGACTGTCATTGAGGATGTCGTTGAGATCCGGCCAGGCCTGTACGATTTGCTCTTCACTCGGTGGGATCCATTGGTCATTGTTGGTATAGTTGTTGCTGAGACTATTATTGCTATGAGAGCTGGCATTGTGAGTCGCGTGTCCCGTCTCCAATCCTGAGGGATTTGGGGGGGAAGTATGTAGCATTGAGCCAATTGTTGAATCGTGTGCTGATTCCTGGTTCCATGTTGGGGCGCCGCCATGGTCTTCATCGCTCCCAGGGTCAGAATGCTCACCACTATTCTCGGTCAAGGCCTCATTGTGGTAATTATTGTTATTTGTAGATTGAGACGCATGAAGCATGGTGTACATTGGATTTCCAGAGTATATATGCTCACTCATCATCTGAAAGACAGCGTGATTTGTGACAACTTGGTTATCGACGACATTTGCACCGTCGAGAAGTCCTCCATCAAGGTGGCTAACACTAGGCGTGTCTTCCATTGAAGATCCAACCTCGTCATTATCCGGATGCATATTCAAGTGTACCCCCGACTCAGAACTGGAATCTGAGTCCGATGGTGCATCCATATCGACATCAGAGTCGAGTGATCCGGTTTGATGACTCCAGTTATCGCCCGAATGCAAGGTGCCCTCGTCAGATGAAGTCCCAATGCAGCCATTATGATCAATCGAAGATGATGAGCCAGAAGGCGCATCGATGAAGGAGCCTTGGACGAAGACGGGGATGCTTAGATTTTCCATGCTCTCCGATGCACAAGGGGTTTTTTCTGATGCTTCAGCGGTGTCATAGACGCTCTGATTTGGCCCTTGCTTTGACATGCAACGGGCGGTTGAGATGTCCCATCAGAGCCCTTGCCCTCTTGAATGCAGAACACGACCGATGTATATAAGTTGCTGAAATATGGTAACCCGATCGATGGGGATTTCTCTTTTAGACGGTGATACAGTATGGCGGTGCTCCGTCGCCAAGCTGTTTTTCTTTTCTTTTCTTTTTTCTTTCCTCTCTCTTCCCTTATTTTTTTTTTTTTTTTTTTTTTTCGCCCCTGCTCGTTCTTTGTTGTATTTTTTTTGTTTTTTGTTTTTTTTT
>PXOB01000111.1:0-13423 GCA_003012115.1 Trichothecium sympodiale | reverse complement strand
AAGGATAAGCTTAATTTAATAACATAAAGTAAATGTAATTTAATAATAATACTTAATATTATTAAATTAATTTTATATTTTTATTTTAATAAATAAATTTAAAATTATATATATATTTTATTAAAAGATATTATATTATATTTTTATATATAATTATATTATAAAATATATTCTTTTATTAAAATAAAAAAAAATTTAAATATATTAAATTATATAATTAAGGTACTTTTAAATAATATTTTTATATTACTATATATAATAAATTTATATTATATATAATAGAAATAGAGCATGAAACCGAAAAAGAATATATATATATTAAAAAAAATAAACTAAAGAAAAGAATTAAACTAAGTAGTATAGGCTAAGCTAGCAATAGGTAGTAGTATATAACTATCCTAACTTTTATAATAATTACCTTTAATAGTTTATAATATTGACTTAATATTTTACTATTAGTAGTAAAACTATACTATAATTAATCTATAATTAATCTATTTATTTATTAATATTAATATTATATATTTATCTTATATACTCCTCCTTTATTATAATTATAGCTATATTAAATACCCTTTAAGATTAATGCTTTATCTTATGCTTAAATTTATCTATTCTATTAGTTATTTTAGCTAAATTATTAAAAGCTTTATATAATTCGTTATATAAACGATTAGTTATAATAGTTAGGTTATAATTATCTTATTCTAATCGAGAGGTTATAATATAATTATTATTATTATTATATATATTCTAATTAATATTATTATATTTATTTTAAATACCCTCTCGATTATAAATAATTATATAATTATTATTAAAACTATTTTACTTAAACTTATCTTCTTTAAGTATATTAGTATTAATACTATTAATCGTTTTATTTTCTATATACTTATTAAAAGTATTTAATTAATTATTTTTATTAAAGATAGGTATTTAAAGTAAGTATTCTATTATTATTATATATTTCCCTAGTATAGTATTATTTATTTTTAAATTGAATTTAATATATATAGTAAGATAGTAATTAAATCTATATACTATTAATCTATATTTAATCCTATCCTATACTTATAAAAGCTATATATTAAATTTAATTATAGATATAACTTTATATAATTTAATAAGTATATCGTTTTTAAAAAATAGAAAGAGTTTAAAATTAGTATTATAAAGCATACTATATATTAATCTTACTTTAGATATATTAGACTATTTTACTTTAATATTAAATAATTTAGTAAAGATAAAGAAAGTTCGGGTTATCTTTATATTTCCCTTTTAATTACTAATATTTAATACTTATTATTATACTTTTACTTTCCTATTTAAGCTTTTTAATAGTATATATAATACTATATATTTTAATTTAATATTATCTATCTTTATAAACTTATAGGTTAAGTCTTATTATTTTATAATAAGCTATTAAAATTCTTTTTTAAATAAGTATTAAGATAGGAGTTAATTAATATTAATTAATAATTAATAAGCTATTTTTAAATAATATAATAAAATAATAAAAGAAATTAATTACTTGAAGGAATTAGGGATAATATAATAGGGGAAGAAATTAATAAGTATAGCGTAAGTTAAGGAGAAAGGTAATTAACGATAATACCTTAGCTAATAGCTATAAGTACTTAGGAAATCCGTCCTTTTACTAAATATATATAGCGCTCTAGCTAAAAGCTA
Organism: Trichothecium sympodiale; assembly: GCA_003012115.1. Classification (NCBI taxonomy): domain Eukaryota; kingdom Fungi; phylum Ascomycota; class Sordariomycetes; order Hypocreales; genus Trichothecium; species Trichothecium sympodiale. The sequence continues at coordinate 11,725 of PXOB01000111.1, read as the reverse complement.
TAAGTATATAGGAAGCTTTTACTTTTCCTGCTAAAATATAAATAAGCCTAAAAGTCTAAAATATATCTTTCGCTTAAGATAGGTATTACTATATATATCTAAATTAGTATATTTAATTTAATATAGTATACTTATTCTTAGCGCCTAGTAGCTGCCCTCGATAATACTATATCTCGCCTTTATTCGTAAGGTATTATTCCTTACCTTACTTTACGAAAGATTAATTATTAAATTACTTAATTAAATTATTAGCGTTAATTATTAATAGGTTTTTATTATATTATTTATTATATTAAAGGCTATATTTAGTCTAGCGAATTAAATACTATAGCTTACTATAGAATATTTACTTAATAAGGAGGTAGTCGATTTTATATAATTCCTATTTATTATTATTACCTTTGATTATAATTATAAAAATATTATCTATCTTTAGTCTATAAAATAGGTTTAATATTTAATAGACTAAATCTAACTATATTACTAATATTATTAAATATACCTTTTAATATAGAAATAGATCTAGCTTATAAGTATATAGATTAATAACTTATATAATTTTAAATAATCTAATTTTTTATTAATTATATTTATATATTTACTTAAGGATAGAGTACCTATAGTATAATTAGAGATAAATATAATCGCCTTAAGCGAATACTATCTATTTATACTTAAAGTTAAAGTATTACTTTACTTAAGTATTAGTGAAATTAATTACTATTTATATTTCTTATTACTTTTCTTTACGAAAGAATTATAGTAATTAAGTATTTTTATTACTTAATAAGTAATCTTTAATTATTATAATTAGTATTTATAATTTAAATCCGAGTATTACTTTATTAAGAAAATAGTTTAATAAATTAATAAAGGTATTATTTAGTAAGGCTTAGATAGTTAGTAGGGTAGTCGGCTAATACTTCCTAAAGTTTAATATTAAGAAATATCGAATAGCTATTTTAATAATTAAATTAATTAATTTTACTTAATTATTCCTAGCTAAATGCTAGGAGGTTATAAAAATTAATTATATATTTAAAAGTTTAAAAAGCTAGGTCTAGAAATCGCTTAACTAATAATAATCGTAATTAGAAATAATAGCTATAGGTAGTCCCTAATCTATTAAAAGCTAGGCTTTTAATATTAATCTAGCTTAATCGATAGCTTTATATATACTATACCTTAGAATAAAGAGATATTTCTTTATAGATTTATAAGTAATAATAAGAAGAAAATTATATATATCTTATCTAGGGAGGTAATAGATATTACTTTTTAATAAAGTAATAAGTAAATTAATTATAAAGTCTATAGATTAAGTCTAGAATAAGTTAAACTTAAGAAAGATTAGGTTTAAATCTCTATTTAATAAGGCTTTCGACTATCTTACTACTATATATATATAATAATAATATATATAAGCTATAATTAGCTTAATTATATTTATAAAAATATAAGAATCTAATTTTTATTTTATATATACTATTCTAAAGTATTATATATTATAAGCTATAGTAAGAATTAGTTATACTATTAGTTATAGTATATAGACTTATTATATATTATCTTTTATAATATAAAGTAATAGACTTTTATCTATTAATTCGAAGGCTAGACTATATAATAAATAAATATTATTTTTAGAAACTATTACTCATTCTTATTTTAATTAATTAATAATATTTTTTAATTTAATATCTTTAATATATCTTATAATAAACTATTAACGCTATTTATTATTAATATTAAGTTCTACTATAATAAAAGAAATATCTATATAACACACCCCGGGTTATTATATTACCTAGGATCACGTAGTAGATCTACTAGGAGTACCTTAAGAGTTCTCTACGAGTAATTATATTTAGGAGAGAACTCAAGCTTTAATTACTATACGAAAAGAGACCTACCTTCTTATACCTACCTAGCTTATCGTACCTTTTACGTATTATAATTCTAAAGCTTCTACTAAACGAGCTACCTAGGATAAAATAGCGAAAACGAGACGAAACGTCGATGCGATAGTAGGACTTTCGGAAGATACTAAAACGCGACCTTTAAGTTAGACCGAAGCAGAACCCTAACGAGTCGAAAGAAAACCTTTAAAGCGAGTTAAAGAAAGACTTTAAGAAAATATTATAATAGGGACCCTAACCGTTAGAGAGGAAACCCCCTTAATAGATAGAAGATAAATAGATAAAGTAATTAATATCGTACGATTCGAGAGGGAAATAGAAGAGTAAAGAGCTATTATAGTAAAATTATAAGAGCTTTAGTAACTCTAACGATAAGAAGCTAAACTACGTTAAGAACTAGTAGCGTAGCTTCTTAAGCTCGAAACTATACTACCGATACGTAAACGACGACCTTAAGATTCTTTAAATAGTAATAATAATAGTAAAGTTAAAATTAAGAATATATTAGAATTTATACTATTAACTAATTACTAAAAACGCGAAGAATAGCTAAGCGATTTATAATATATATTTAAAGGAAGTTATAAATAGTTTAAAAAAGATTTAAAAAAGATTCTCCTAACCTTAGATTATATAAAGCACGAGTACTATATGAGATAGGACTAATACCTTAAGGATCTCCCCTCGGATATAAAGTAATAAAAAAAGAAAAATAACTAGAGCTTTTTTAAAAAATAGACCTTAACTCTTTTAAAAAATATAAATAATCGTTATTATACGATTATTAAGTAATTAAATAATATACGCTAACGCGAAGGTTAATCTCTAAAGGAATTCTATAATTACCTCGACTCTTTAGAGAAATATTTCTACTTACTCCTTAAAAACGAGCGCGCTTCTCGATTCTATATTAAACTATAGGATAACCTTTAATAGTATATACTCTTATATATACTTTTATTACTAGAGATAAAAGCAGAGATAGTATAAGTAGCTAAGAGGTTCTAGGAATCTATAGGGGCTAGTAAAAAGAAGAAAGCGAATACCTACCGAGACGCTAGACTACTTATTATTAAAAAATAAAAGTCGGGTAATTTCCGACTAGCGCTAGTACTATATTAAAATTAAAGTAAATAATAAAAAGAGAGGAACTATACCTTTAAGAACCCCTTAGGAAAAAATAATAAACTTATTAAATATTACTATTACTAAAGTAATTCCTACTTAAAGAATAAATACCTATAAGTACTAAAAATATAATAAACTTCTATAAAGACTAAAGGAAAAAGGAAGAGGTCGGAGTAAAAAACCCTTTTCTAACTTCTATACTTAAAGTATCCCCTAAGATCTATACTAAAGCTAGGGTCTAAGGGAAAGAGAGGCTCTAAGAGGTTACTATTAACTTAAATAGTAATATAAAGGTCGACCTTATTAATATTAAGTTTATAAAAGAAAATAAGTTAAAGAGAAGTAATATCTCGGTATTTATTTTTATAAATACTAACTAAAGAAACCTATAGACCTAAAGAGTTTAGGAAGTCTTACTCGAAATTACCGATTCGAGGGGTATAATTAAAGAGTTTATATAGCTATACGTTAGTATATACCGCGATAACTTTAAGATAACTAGCCCTATCCTTTTATCGGTAATTATAATAAAGGATTATCGAATCTATTTTAATATAGCTAAGAGGGAATAATAATTCGGAATTAATTAAAATATAATTCGGTTATATAAACTATAAGATATGCTTAAGAAGTGCTAGAATTAGGTATATATCTATACTATAATTATACCTTAGGAACCTATATTACTTCCCAATAAAGAAGAAGATAAAGGTATACTAGAAGGGATCCCTAGTAAGCTTAATAAATTCGAAGATATATTTAATATAGATAATATTATAATAATCTTATATTATAAGGCTATAGATTACGCGATTAATATTAAAGAAAGCAAGAGCCTACCTTACGGACCTATCTATCTACTATTACCTACCGAATTATATACCTTAAGAGAGTATATCGACGATAACCTAAAGTTAGGCTAGATTAGAGAATCTAAAAGCTTAGCTATAGCTCCTATCCTATTTATACTTAAGAAAGATAGAGGTTTCCGACTATACGTTAATTATAAGGGATTAAATAAAGTAATAATTAAGAATTATTACCCCCTACCTTTTATTTTAGAAATTATAGACCGAGTAGTAAGTATTAAATACTTTATAAAAATAGATATAAAGGATACTTACTATAAGATCTATATTAAAGAAGGAAATAAGTAGAAAACTATTTTTCGTATATAATATAGCTATTTCGAATATATAGTTATACCCTTTAGACTTATTAATATATTTATAACCTTTTAAAATTATATTAACTAGGCGTTAGGCAACCTCGTAGATATAATCTATATTATATACTTTAATAATATCTTAATCTTCTCTAAGACTAGGGAATCGTATATAAAATATATCCGATAAGTCTTCGAATACCTAAGGATAGCCTAACTATACGCTAAGCCTTTAAAATATAATTTCTATAAAGACTAAGTCGAGTTCCTTAAGTTTATTATCTTAATAAGAAATATCGGAATAAACCCTATAAGAATAAAGACGATCTCCGAGTAAAAGGAACTAACTACTTACTATAAGATCTAGGTATTCTTAGGATTCTATAACTTTTACTGCTAGTTTATCGCTAATTACTTTAAGATAACTCGACCCTTATATAAGCTTATAAAGGGAACTATAAACGGGAAGAAACCGGGTAGTATAGTTCTAAATTAAAAAAAACGAGTAGTATTCTATATATTAATAGAAGCCTTTTAAAAAGCCCCCTTACTAATATACTACAACCCTTAAGCTCTAATTTAGATAGAAATAGATATATCTAACCGCGCTATAATAAGTATCTTATCTTAATTAGATAAAGAGGGGAAGTAATATCTAATAGCCTTCTAGTTAAAGGGATTTAAAGGAGCTAAACTAAACTATAGAACGCTAGACTAAGAAATAATAGCTATTATAAAATTATTTAAGTATTAGAGGTATTATATTAAAGGTATTAAAAAACTAATAGAAGTCTTAATAAATTATAAAAACTTATAGAGTTTTATAAGTTAATAAAGGTTAAATAAGAGGTAAGCGAGGTAATATATATACCTTACCCCCTATAACTTTATAGTAAAGCATAAGCCTAGGAAAAGTAACCTAATAGATAGACCTTCGAGAAGGCTAGACTATATTAAAGAAAAACCTATAATAGATAAACTAATATTCCTAGAGTTATATAGTAAAATAAAAATATACTAAAGTATAGATTAACGCGATAAGATATTTTTATAGGTATAATAGGCCTGAGTTAATTTTTAGCTTAAATAAGACGAGATATTTTTAAAAAGCGAGACGCCTCTAGTTCGAGGGGGGAACGGGATTATAGAATAACCGAATCCTTAGAGAGACCTAGACTAAGTAAGAGATATCGTTAGTCGCGAATAACGAATCTCGATTTAAAAAATAAGATAGGTTATATTAGAAAAATTAGCCTACGTAGATTTACCGAGTAGACTACTTCTATAGCTTATTAAAGAAGTATAGTTAGTAGACTACGAACTATAAAAATACGCTAAAGCAATAAAGAGTAATAACGATAAAGATAGGACTAAAAGCACTAAAGGTCTTATTAAATTCTAAAGGAAAGTAATAATCCTAAAAGAGATATTAATCCGTATAGAATTCCTATATATTTACTATAACGACCTATTAGCTAGCTATTTTAAAGTAGAAAGAATACTAGACCTCTTTAAAAGGAAGTTTTAGTAAAAATAAATAAAAAGAAACGTTAAGTAATATATAAGGGATTATTAAGTATGCTAAGGAATTATAGTAAGAAGATATAGGCCTTATAGAAAGTTAGAATCTTTAAGAAGACTTAACGGACCTATAGAGGAATTAATTATAGACTTTATTATAGGATTACTAGAAGTATACTTAAGAAAAAAAGAAGTAGATAGTATACTAATCGTTATAAATAGGTATATAAAATATTCTTTATTTTTCGTAATAAATATATAAAATAAAGTAAAAGATCTCGCTATATTATTCTATAATAAGATAGAACTTATCTATAGGACCTTAAGGGGAATTATCTTAGATCGAAGCTTAGTATTTATAAGCAAGTTCTAGTTAAAAGTATACTATATATTAAAGATTAAGTAATAACTTTTAACGGCATTCTACCTTTAAACGGATAGATAAATAGAATAGATTAACTAAACGCTAGAATAATACTTAAAATACTTTATAGGTAAAAACTAGGCATTATAGCTAAAGTTATTATATATAGTATAATTTATATATAATAGTATAAAGAATATAATAATTAAGATAAGCTTAAATAAAGTATTAAAAAGGTATAAACCGGACCTCTAACTATACGTTAAAGATAATAGTAACGAGAGGGGGGTACTAGAAACGTAAGTAAGAATATAAAAACTATTCGAAGTAAGGAAACGCTTAGAAAACTATTAGGAAACTATAGTATAAAGATAGGTAAAATACTATAATTTAAGATATTAAATACTTAAACTTAAACGAGGAGATCTCGTAGGCTTTTTAACGAAAAACTTAAAACTAAAAGGGGAAAAGAAAAAGTTAGCTTTAAGATATATAGGACCGTTTAAAGTCTTTTAGAAAATCAGCTCCTAAGCATACCGCCTTATACTCCTAGAAAAGTACTTACGTATTTATAATATATTCTATATTAGCCTATTAGAACCCTAGAATAGAAAAGACTACCTAGGCGAATCGCTTCTTATACCTAACCTAAAAGAAAAAGAAGAAGAATAGGAAGTCGAAGTAATTAAAGCCGAGAAAATCCTCTACGGGAAAAAATATTACCTTATAAAATAAATAGGCTAGCTATTAGAATATAGCTAATAAGTACTAGAAGAGGATATAGGTAATATATAATAATTTATTTAAGAGTTTAAAAGAGCTTAAAAGAAAAAGCATAGCTAAGAAGACTATAAGGAATTAATATAAAAAAGAAAGAGACTATAAAAAATATAGGAAAAGAGATTATTAAATCTTAAAGGTAAATTACCTAAAACTAAAAACTAAAAGTAAAAAAAACTACCCTAAGAGACCTTAATAATAATTTATTATAACTATATAAAAGCAATAGGGATAAGATTATTAATTACTTAGCTTACTTAATTAAAGTATTCGTTCTCCTTATTCTTAGGGAGCCCCTTAATAGCGCTACGATTAAGTAAGATATTAGTAATACGATAAACGAAAGAGCTTATAATAGCATTCTAACTAGCGTATTAACTATTAGATAGCTATAGGTAGAGCATTAGCTAGGTAGCGTGCTTCTTATATTAAGCAATATCCTAGGAAGTAGGAGTTAGTAGGGAGAAAGGGAAGGAATATAAGGGAATATATATAGTATTAAAGGGGAGAGCAATAATATTAATAAAGTGCTCGATAATATATTAGGCGATTATAGTAGTATAGCGCTTTAAAGAGCTAGACGCGATATACTTATAATACGTATTACTAATATACTAAGATTTCCTATAGGAGGTTTCTACCTTTTAGAATTTGTCGTAGAGAAATATAGCTATAGCTACGAAAAGTTAATAGATATTAGAAGGGAAGAATAATAGTATTTTAATACTATCTTATACTTCTAGGATAAGAATAAGGCTAGCGCCTATACGCTAGGAACGAGAGATAGCTATAATTTAGGTAATAAGGGTATTAAGATCCTTACGGTTCCCTACTATTATAGGGACGGGAAGAGTATAAGCCTTACTTTTTAATTAGTAAAAATAATAAGCCCTAGCTATAGAGCCGATATATACTACCTAAAGAATCTCCTCTAGGTAAGACTAAGTATAATAGTTCTCCGTAAAAATATAAGTTATTAACTAGAGATATAGTATATAATATTAAATATTTCGGATAAGCTACTTAAATAAAGGCTAGGAGAGAATAGTAAGCTTATTACGAGACGCTATCGAAAGAAATATAGACTTAGAAATACTATAGGGAGTAGAGTCTATAGGGAGAATAATAATAATAGTACTCGTAGGCGACTCTATAGGAGTAGGAGTATCTATAAGAGTATATATAGGGATAGGAGCACGCGTAAGAGCGGGAACCGAAAGTACTATAGGAATAGGACTAGAACCCGACGAAACCGCGGGGATAAGAAAGGGAATAATAAAAGTAAACTACCCGATACTAAAAGTAAAACCCTAGGAAGTATATAATAAGAAAGGATTATAGGAAAACGTCAGTATTAAAAAAGGGTTAGCGCTAAAACCCTAAGAATAATTAAAAGGATTAGGAGCGCCTTACGTATACTTAAGCGCGGCTACCTAGCGCTTAAGTATAGTAATACGAAAAAACTTATCGGCGGTAGGGTAAGAGGGAATAAAAAGATAACTTATATCGTAAAATATAATTAGTAAAAAGGAAAAAAAAGAAAAAGAGAATAATTCCTTAACTTACTTAATAGGCAGAAAGGAGGCGTAGAGAAAGCAAGAGGAATAATAAGAGCAGCACGGGCCTATATATTAGGAGTAACGTCTTCTTCCCTATTTAAGTCTTAGCTAAATAAAGAGGTAGGATAAGTTTAGGAAAGAGTATTAGTACTCTATAGGAGCTACTCCCTACGAGAAGTAAAAAAGGGAATATAATCTCTTCCTTAGCGAAGAGTAATAAAGGGATTAGCCGAATCGTTAGGAGCTTCTTACTTAAAGCCCTTACGTTCCGATAGCGACGGAGGAAGCGTAAGCGTAGGAGGATTAGCCCTTAGGCGTCTTTTCTTTTTCTTAAAGACGCTACCGCGGCTACGACTAACTACTAATAATCGAGAAGGAGGAGCTATCGTAAAAAATTCTAAAAGATTAAATAAATTAATAATACAAATAGTAATAATCTAAAAAGGAAAGAAAGGTAGACTCGAAAGGTACTTATAGATAAATATAATACCGTAGGGTACTTAGTATTTACTTTAGTAGTTAACGTAGTAACGTTATAGGCTACTAGGCGACGACGCGAGAATGCGTTATAGAAGGGAGGGGGATAGTTATAATATACCCTAGGTTATCGTATTACTTAAGATTACGTAATAGATCTACTAGGAGTACTTTAGGAGTTCTCTATAAGTAGTTATACTTAGGAGAGAACTTAAGCTTTAGTTACTATACGAAGAGAGACCTACCTTCTTATGCCTACCTAGCTTATTGTACCTTTTACGTGTTATAATCTATAAGGATATTATTAAGTATATTATTACTAATTAAAACTATTATTTATATTAGATTATCTTTTTATAGAAGCTTTAATAAGGTATTAAGGAGGATATTTAATTTACTAAGAATATAGATAATATTTAGATTATACTTAGATAAGTATATACTAGTATTAATAAGTTAATTATTTATTTTAATAATATTAAATATAGATATAGTTTTTTATTAAATAATAAGGCTAATTATAGTATAATTAATAAGGATAATAAGAAAATACTTTAAGCTATAAAAAATAATTCTATTCTTCTAGGCAATCTATTTAAGATAAGCAACTTCTAATTTAATTAGCTAGTATCTCGTTTTAGCTAGGCTAAGTAATTTACTTTAAAACGTAATATATTATATATTAATATATATTAATATAGCTAGATTTTACTTATCGAAATTACCCTTATAGTAAAAAAGTATTATATTAAATCTATATTACTTTAATATATTAATTTTAACGAATAATATTTAATATTTATTAAAGTATATTAATATAATATATAATCTATACTTAATATTAAACTAAACTAGATTAAACATATCTAGTTTAGACTTAGTTAGGTTAAGTATAGTTTATATAATAACTTTCTTTCTCTAGGCGCGTATTATCTCTATACCTTTATCCCTTCTAGCTACTACTAATAGCTTAATCTTATAATAATAAAATAGTTTAATTTTTTAAGTATAGAGTAGTATAAAGTTTTATATTTAGTTTATAGTATTATAATATATCTTAAGCTATTTGAAAATATATAAAAAAGATTAATTTAATAAAGACTATACTTAGTCTTAAGTAAGCAAGATATTAATACTATTAATATAATAGTTAAATAGAATTACTTTCTTATAATTAATAAATAATTTCTTAGCTAAAAGCTAAAGATTAAATAACTTAAAGTTAGCGAAAATATTATAAAGATATTAATAATACTTTTTGGCTATTATTAAAAAAATAAATATATTATTAATATAGGATTTAGTATATTTCTAATACTTATATAATTTCGCGTTAATTTAATATTAGGAGTATAAAGGTAAATTCTAGAAACCTATTAATAAAATATTTAATTATTCTAAACTATAATAAGATATAATTATAAAGATATATTTAAAATCTTTATATATAGGAAATTAATAGAAAAACTAATATATATTTACTATTATAATAAACTTAACTCTTTAAAGACTAATAATTAGTTCCTTTTAATAAAGTAAAGGATAAAAATCTTAGAATACTTAAGAATTTATTACTTTTAAGTTAATAATTACTCTACCCTTATCTTTATTATTAACTTTATACTATACTATAAAGATTAATATAGTAAATAGGGTTAAGCTTATAATATAGCCTATATAATATATACTTTAGAGTTTATTAAAGGTTTAATTAATAATTTCTTTATCTTTCCTACTTATTAGGTATAGTTTACTAATTATTTTTATATCTTACTATTTATTATAGAGATAAATCTTTATCTACTTATCTTCTAGAAGGTTTAAAACTCCCCTATCGCATTAGATATCGTAAGATGTAGCGATTTACTAAAATATTAAAGCTAATTCTTAATTAGCTACGTTAATATATATTCTAATAAGTATAACTATCTTAAAATTATATATTTATTTAAGGCTAAGTAATATATAACTTATTAAAGTATATAATATATTAATTAAATTTAATAAAAAAATACTTATTATAGTAGTAGTAAATGCTAAGTTAATTAAGTTAAATTAATTATAAAGCTCCTCGTTAATATCGAATTTACTACTAGTAATAGAATTATAAACTATATCTTAGTTAGTATAGTATATTATCGTAATATCGTAAGTATATTCTAATATATTACTAAGCTAAATATTAAGTAGAATAGTAATTAGATTATTAGTAAGATTAGCTATTATAATAAAAGATATATTATATATAACTATTATATTTAAAATACCTAAATAAGCGCTAGTTATAAAAAATCCTCTATCTTCTAGCAATCGGGTTAAATAGACTAAGACTTAAATAACCTATTAGGGACTTAATACCGTTTTATACTTTAAGTAGACTTTTCGAGCTATTTAAATACTATAGTAATATATTATAATTAGAATAAATAGATTTTAGTAGGATTTTAGCTATATAATTTAAATTTAATAATTAATAATTACCCTATATAAATATAACTATTTTATTTTAAATAATAAAAGAATACTAAGATCTAGTTTAACCTAAGCTATAACTATAAATAAAGCTTATTTAATAGCTCTATTTAAAGTCTTTTTAATTAAAACTATAAAGTTTACTATATAGTCGAGTTAAACTATACTATTTAATCTTTTTATTAATATCTATACGATTATATAGTATTTTACGCCTAGCTATTAATATAATTAATACTTATTAGTAATAAGTATAGAATAATTACTATTAGTAATTACTCTCGAGGCTTTTTTATTAAATACTTAAGGGTAAATATTAAATATAATATAAAAATAAGTA
>PXOB01000110.1:0-117884 GCA_003012115.1 Trichothecium sympodiale | reverse complement strand
AGAGGGGGGGTGGGGGGGGTGGGGGGGGCTAAGGGGGAATTAGAAGTTAAGGAAGATGAATAGCTGAAGCAGCCATGATATCATGAAAAATTACTGTATAAAACAGCAATCATGTCGTATATGAGTGTTGAGCATCTTTCAAGATGTATTATGATGCAGCTCCTTATTTTCATAGTCGCAGTTCCGTGTGAGAGGCATCTGATAACTAACAGTCAGTACTAATACCACTCGCCTTTAGTGTTAGGCATCCAGCTGTTCTACCCTCAAGCTGAACAAGTGACAATAAGTACTCCGTACATACAACATATCCAGTAGCGCCTCATTGCTGGAATGCGGATCTTCCCATTCAACGTCGCGGGATAAGTGGGAACTGGTCCCCAAAGCTAACCAGACGTTTGGGTCCAATCGTATGTACTACGTACAATACACTGGCTGTTCCTTGCCTTTGCTCTTCTTTCCTCGTTGCCCACCGAATTTACTTAGACGCAGCATCGGGTAGTCTTCCGACTTCGTATATGCAAGCCAAGCGTTGTATTTTTATGCAGTTCCGCAGGAGAGCTGTCAATGGCCCCCTCGAGACATATCACTCGATTGTGCCGAGTGGTCTGACATCGCCAAACATTGCCAACAGTTACGCCAATTTTTGTTTTTTTCATCTCATACAAATAATGAGAGATATATAAGTATAATTCTTTCCTTTGCTTGACTCGAATCATGCAAGTGGCGTCCAATGGGCTGGCCCCACGCGCGCATTGTTGAAAGCCCATCACTAGGAAGCAATCACCTGCGTCGACTGAATCGCTCGCTCGTCCCCTCTCGTCGCATTGATTGTTTCTTTTCCCCCTTCCTCCTTGCGGGAACAAAGGCCCGCACTGCCTGCTAGGTTCGAGACAGAGAGAGAGTGTCGTGTATGGAGGCCGTGCCCCCTCCCCTGACGCAGTAGGTCTGGTTAAGGTCATGATTGATAGGGTTCCAAAACGATTCGAAAATCGTTTATCGCTCCCAGCTACCAACTGAAGCTGATCAAGATGCAAGAGGGGAAGCCTCCTTTTCCAGGCGTAGAAGCGTGCTGGCGTAAAGTCGAGCCTCTTCTGACAGGACACCACTCCGGCCTTTTTCACTGGTTACTACTCCGTACTTCCTTTTCAGAGGTCTCTTTTTTCCCTCTTAGTTAAGCAGTTTTATGTCATAAAGCCGACGGGCATTTGATTTCCCAGTGGAACGCGCCAGTGAATTTAGCGCATGATCTTCACCTGGTCCCCTCCATTCCTGCTTTGGCTTTTGTTCGCCCTTGGTTTTTTTTTTGTCTTCCCGCCACCCGTTGACAGAGAGCGTGTCAGCCCCCCAAAGGGAAGAGGGCAGAGGGATAGGGGTGGTGATGCCATGGGGGAGGCTGAGGAGGGGATGGCCGGTTTGCTCGCCAAAGTGCAAAAACCTTCGTCAAGTCAGAGCTTTTTCGACATAAAGAAGATCGCGGCCAGATTCGAGAAAGGCAAGTGAGCAAGAAGCCGCAAACCGAAAAGCCATGTGATGGGTGTGTCGAATGGGGCAGGCCGTTTTTTTTTTCCTTTTTGCATTGTTGGAGTAGCTTTTCGCGCACGATTCAGTCATCGCAACGGGGAAGCACTAAAGGCAACAGAGTTCAAGCCTCCCCAGAAAGCATGTGTGTTGCCATTATCCCGTGGAACCTGAAGCGAAGCTCAAGCTGGATTGCCTATTAGCTTGCTGTTTTGTACATACATCGTACATCTCTCTCTCTCTCTTTGCTGTCAAAGCAACCCGGTATTTGTCAATAAGGGGTAAAAAAGCATTTTCATCCCTCAATCTCGGCCCCAACACTGTGAGCTTGTTTCCTCCAGAACGAGTTCGAGGCAGCGAATCACAGGCAGTGTTTTTAATGAGTGGTTGAGTGGTGAGAAGAGGAGCACGGAGGGTCCCGGTGGCCTGGCGCGAAGGGTTCAGGGCCCGGGCGTGCGGCTGCCTTCCGTTGAAGCATGATCTACAGAGTAGGTACAGTTGTACAATGTTATGGCGCAAAGCACAATAGGTACCTACTGCAGAGTAGTGAGTATGGAGTAAAACGGAGTACAGGCATACCACGTAGGCTAGCTACTTGTAGGCTCCAACAGCAGAGCCCTGCGAAAAGCTTCATCGGGGACGGAATCCGACAGGCCTCTTTTCCTCTACTGGCACGTCATCCGAGTGGGTTTTGTCCCCTGCGGATACTGTAATACTGTATAAATTTAGCGGTGGATCATGGGTTCTTCAACGGGGTACTCTTGGCCTGGTACGGAGTACGGAGTACTACTAAGGAAATGGGGATGGAGAAATGAGATGGGCAATCTCTTCTTCTGTTTTTTTTTTTTCTTTTTTTCGGTTTTTTCCCCTTCAATTGCCGATCAACCCGCCCCCCGAAACAAGACCATCCCGATAGCAAGGCATCAGGAAGGAAAGAAGAAGAAGAGAAGAAGAAACTTTGGTTCAGAGGAAATAGGGGATGGAAGGTGCAATGGAAAGACCAACGACAAAGAGAAGAGAGAAAGGGCTGATTAGCTCCTTACCAACAGCAGATTTGCATTACTCTTGCTTTTCTCCCCCCCTCACATTCTACCTGCATGCAGCATGCATACGTACCTAGTAGGCTATGATTGATAAACACATGTTCATACGTACATACAATATGGAGTACAATACGGAGTAGTAGTACATATAGTAAGTAGGTAGGAGTTATGTAGATAGATACAGCTAGATTGCGGGTGGCGCGCGTCATTGCCATTTGTCCATTATCCCTCTCTCTCTCTCTCTCTCTCCTCTTCGATTCAAACCCCCTCTCCTCCTTCCCCCTCTCCTCATTCCCTCCCCCTCCCCTCCTCTGCTCTTTCCATCTGCTTCTCCTTCCCTCCCCTCAGGCGCTTATGCCGCGTAGCTCAATGTGTGGTACTTGTAGGTGTTGAGGCAAGGGCGAGGGGGGTTGGATCTTTCCCACCATCCTCCTGCTGACTAGCGCGACTGCCGTTAGCATGCCCGCGACTCGCCAAGTGGCCCCCCCGTCACCAAGTTTGAACGCCTTCCGGTGCTGAGCAAGGGTCTGTCTGATGCTGGACCAGCAAAAAGAGAAATGTTGCCGACGAACCACCACTCTTTTTTGGGGGGTGGGAAGCTCTGACCTTGCCTAAGTATGGAGTATGCAGTAACTGGGTTGGTGGTTGTCATGCATTAGTCCGACACTGAAGTTGTTCTCTCTCTCCTGCCCCCTATTCAAGCCTTGTCCCATCACACATTTTCCTCCAACAATCATTGTCGTGTCCCATCAGGTGGGAACAAGTGATACCCGTCAAGCCGATAGCTGCAAATATCAATTGAGGAAATCATCAAGCATCAATTCACAACTGGGTAAGTTTGAGTCAAATTTAAATGCAATACTGCATGATGAATGAGAGAAAAGAGAGTCTTGGCTTGTCCTCCTTCTCCAAATGTCTTTTTGGGGAAAAGCATCCATTATTATCTCATAATCTCGTCCCTCAACGACAGCACTACGGCACCTCCAAAAATAATACTACCTACTTGTACCTACTTACCTACCTACCACTTTTTTTTTTCCCCGTCTGCATTTGCATTTGCATTTCACTCTTTTGTCATTTGCCACCTATCATATCTCATCTCACTCTCTAGCTTGGCCTGAATCCCCGTGGATCTAAACAAAGCGACCACCACCACCACCACCGCTTCCCTACCACCCACTCTACCTCTACCACCACCATCATCGCATTTGACTTCTTCCGTACCTTGCCCCTAACGAGTCACGTCAAGTGTCCTTTCTAGCCTACCCGCGTCCTTTGTCTCCAGCGCTTAGTCCAGTATTTTGGTACATTGAACTGAGAAAAGTGGCTGGCCCAGGTTAATAGCTTCGTTGTTCCCGCCTCCTCTTGGCGTCAAAACTGCCGCCTCTTTTTCTTTCCCAATCTTTATTACACGCACACGCAACAGGCATACGCATACACGCATACGCATATACGCAGGAGACGCTTCACCTACATCTTCTCTTCTCTCGTCTCACCGGCTCGTGTTTCTCGTGCTATATGTCTGGGCATTTGGCCTGTTGATTTTCTCCCTGGCTGACCCTGATCTTAGAACCGCAGGGCGTCGTGGTCTACCTCGAGGCTTTTTTCCCTTTCTTTTCTTTCATTCTTTCATCCTTTCTTCCTTCTTTTCCCTTCTTTTTATTGTTTATTTTATCGTTTATTTTATCGTTCATTTTATTTTCATTTTTTGGGTGAGATCTCGATGCGAGAGGGATAGCCAGCGACCCTGTGAAGTTATTGAATCACGTTGATGCTAAATGTCAACGCCTGCAGTAAGTAATTTCAAAAAAACAAGGCTACTCCAAGCTCCATAGCACGCCAGTTAAGCTGGTCCCTACCGCTTAAATCCCGACAAATCTATCTTCTTCACGGACAGCTCTGCTACTCTCCAAGAAGAATACTGTCTCTCCTTTCTCCCCTCACCTTCCCCCTTTTTTCCCCTCCCCCCAAAAAAAGTTGTTGTATCGAACAATGGCCAACCTTTTGTCTGTAACCATCTAGCATAAGGCCAATCTCGCACGAATCCGCGACAACCAAAGGAGATCTCGAGCCAGGAGGAGGGAATACCTCGCCGAGCTCGAGCAGCGTCTTCGCTCGTGGGAGCTGCAGGGCATAGAGGCCTCGACCGAGGTACAAGTCGCAGCCCGCCGGGTCGCCGAGGAAAACCGCCTCCTGAGGGAACTCCTCCACAAGCATGGCTGCACCGACGAATACATCACCCACTTCATCCAGACTTCGGCGGCCCCAATACCGCCGGAACTGAACCAGCCGCCCCAGGGGGCGGCAGGCCCCGGGGTGCTATCCTCACAGGTTGGAGGAGCGCCAGGACACTTTGGGCATGTAGCGGGGACGAACCCTCCTCCCTCAGTGCAATCGCTGCAGCAGGCTCTAACACCGAGAAGACCAGGCGCTATGGATCACAGTGGTCACTTTGCAATGCCGAATCAAGGGAGCAGGGAGCCTTCCATTGCTAGTGTCTCCACCAACGGCGCTTCTCTCTGGGATGGGACGCAGCAGCCATTGCCATCAGCCTATCATCCCCATATCGGGATGCCACCAGCAATGTCGCATCCTTCGGCGGCGGCGGCAGCCAACGCGCAGGCGCAGTACGCTGCTCCAGTCTACTCAGGGGATACGACTGCCAGGATGGGCACCCTCGTGGGGCAACAGCATCAGGGGAACTTTATGGAGGCACCGGCGCAACAGCATGGCTACAATCCCCATGGCATGCAGCAGACTGACCACCAAGGGACACATATAGGGTACGGGGATCCTAATGCTGCTTACCCCGCTGGGCAGCGAGATTTCGGACCCGGAGCTGGAGGAGGATTCTGCTGAGCGAGAAGCCAACAAACCCGTACAGGACAGATGCAAGCTGCGCAAAGAATATCACGGGCGGCGAGGTGGGGGCGGGTAGGCCACACATAGACAAGTTGTCTTCGGGGTTCTTGAGAGAGAAGGACAGGAACACCTAGATCCGCGTCACTGGACAAGCGAACGACGACATACCTCAATTTACGCACCTACGAGCAAGGGGGCCGCCGCCATCGACCGTTGACAAAGGAGGCCCGGAGACGCAACATGAGTTTGCCGTGCAGGGATACAGCCGCTACCGAGAGCCTCGTCTATAGCGTGATCTTGCCGCTAGCATAACGCGTCGGCGAAGATTGCATAGTTGTCGAGGATTGGGTTTAAATGAACGCGGTCATCCTATGCCTTGTTGCGAAGTACGTCGGGAGACGTTACACAAATTAGTCAGGGTTTCCTCGACAATGCCCAGCGTTGATCGCGGTCAAGGGGGAGGGGCGGGATTCCCGCTTTTTACGATTCCCCGGAAATAGAAACGAGGATGTCAAGATACTATCCTGGCGCGACAAGGCATCTTTTTGACAGGCATCACAGGGGCCACCGGGGTTCAGCTAAGGGACGGTAGATCAACTTGGGTGTGCTGCATCGTGGCACAAGTCTCTCCAGATGAGCCGAGCGCCGAGAGATAATGAAAGGGTAATTCAGGAAAGGCTGAGAAGAGGCATACATGTTGTATACATGTTGTGGGGGAAAAAAGGGGAATTCATGTCCCGTGAAATGTTTGATCAATTACATTTATTCGCAGTCCGTGATTCAGCAAGCCTATGACGACATCGTTTTCAGGTGTCTTGGCACAAGCTGCGCCCAACGAATACTGGGGGGAATCAGGTTTTGGAAGGCCAAAAACAAGGAGGAAAAAAAATAAGAAGAAAAGGCTCTCAAATATCATATTGTACGCCATCTCCCCTGCTCGAAATAGAAGCCCAACACTTTGGTAGATCAGACTTTTCTTTTTAAAGCAAAAAGAACCATTTAGAATACATACCCATGAACATGACGGCTATAATTGCAACAATGAAACAGAAGAAGAAATAAAGGTGACCTGATACAACGTCTATCATGTTCAGGATCGGCGACAATGGGATATTGTTCCTTTCTATTCTTTCATCCCGTCTTTGTTGGCAAGATTCATCCCTATTGTCGTCGCCTTCTGTTGATGTTTTTCACTGCCATCAAACAATAGGAAGTGACAAACAATGTTCTCAAACAAAAGGAAAAGAAGGGGAGGAACTCAATCAAATAGATCACACAAGTAGTAAAATATGTAGCTGCTCAACTTTCAAGATCCCCAACTATATATATATATATATTTCTTTTCACGAGACCGAGAAACTCTTTTGTATAAACATTTATCGTGAGTTTTAGATCTTGCTTTATACGAAGAAAAGCAAACAACGCCGTCGATACGACGAGCCTTTTGTCAAGTGACACGCCAACATGATGATGTGCCGACGGGAGCCCGGAAAACGATCAGCCTCGCCTTTGCGAGAAGAAGGAGTAGCTCATCATCAGCGCAAGCGGCAAAGGGTCGGCTTATCGCTGGTTGATCACGATCCTCACTCTCTCCGCGGCCTTGTCCCCCCGCAAGTGCCCCGATACGACGCCATCGACAGAATCATCACCATCAATAATAGGCAGCAGGAGGAGAAGGAGGGCTGTTTCCCATCATTCGGCGAGGACCGGCAATCTTTTGCGCGGGTGCTCAGGGGGCCGGGTAAGAACGGCAGAGCCCAAAATGCTCGACAGGCGGCCAGGGCTGGACAGAGCAGGACGACCGGGAACGCGGCCTGTCCTCCGACGAGGGTCCAGCCTTCGCGGGCATCCAAATCCAAGAGCCGTTACGCCGAGGCGTCGAGGGAGAAGAAAAAGGCTCCCGAGAAGGGGAAGAGGAAAACTGCTGGGAAGAAGGCGGCTGAGAAGCGAGGCCTCGAGGAGGAGGAGGAGGAGGAGGTATCTGCCAAGTCTGCCGAGAGGGAGGAGCAGCTTGCCGCTCCGGCCGCAGAGCCCAACAACGAGGCCGCCCCCGACCGGCCTTTGAAACGCCAGAAGAAGAAGAACGAGCAGCCGCCGAGGAGGGTTCGCATCAACGGCCGTCTTGTACGGACGTCGCCGCCGGTTGAACCAGCTTCTCCTCCTCGTGCCGACAACGGGGCACCACCGTCGGAGCAAGGCATCTCTGCTGGACCGGAGACGCCAGCAGCTCAGACGCAGCAGCAGCAGGAAGGACACCCGCCGGTCGAACATCAAGATGATCATCAGGCTGCCGCCGCCGCCGCCGCCGCCGTCGTCGTCATCAACAGCGAGGCTGTCAGAGCCAGCGAACGCAGCTCAGACGACTCCCTGTTTGGGGGGAAGAGCCTACCAAGTTCACCAAGGGGATCATCCCCAGCCGCGGCCCCAACGGCTTTCCCGCAGACGCCATCGCCCCCGACGGCCCCCGAATCGGTCCCTTTCGTCCCTCGCTCGCTGTCATCATCCCCGTTCAGGTTCAGGTACAGCAACCGCCCGCAGTTCGTCCCGCCCGCTGGCTTCGAGGTCGCCGGCTCCCGCCGCAGAGCCATCTTCCTGGACGCGGCCGCCGACGACGCTTACGTCTACGCCCACGACATGATGGCCTGGTCCCGAGGCCGCGTCCGCAAGCTCCACAGGTACAGGGAGGAAATCGCCCCGGCGCTGCGCATCCTCGTGGCCGAGGACGGCACCTTTGGCGGCAGGGACTGGGAGGACTCGGTCAACGGCCGGCTGCTGCAGCAGCATCGGCTCCGGCCTCCCCTCCTCCTCCTCGACATGCATCTCGTGCGCAAGATGCGCGAGCTGAGCGCCGAGCGCCCGGACCCCGAGACGTATGACGAGGACGAGTACGCGCCCGGTTCCGTCGTGTCGGGCTACGAATACCCTCATGAAAATATCATGGCAGGGATTTTCGACAGCCCAGAGGAGAGCGCCCCGGCTCGTGACGACTGGGAACCCGCGCTGCCCCCTCTGCGCATGGAGGACATGTCCCAGGGTCGCGACTGGAGCCACGAGGACGCCATCGCCGACGCGGCCAACGCCCACCTCTACCTCCATGAGGTGATTTCCGGGCATGAAGACAACCAGAAGGTGCTGGAGCAGTACGTCGCCATGTACGGCCAAGAGGTGATCGAGGCCATCCGCCGCATCCCCGTCGCAAGTCCCGAGCTCTTCCAGTGGCTGGACGAGTTCCACCTCGACTTCTACGCCGACGTCATGATTCCCATTCTCATCGCGCTGAAGGAGTTGCCTGGGAACACTGGCGGCTGGGGTCTGATCAACGACGTGTGCCTGGAGAGAATTGACAACATTGCCAGGTGGAAGCTGGCGGCCGAGGCTTGTCGCTCCCCTCAGCTGGACGACCGAAATGTAGGCGTCCTTTGAAATAAGTCATGATTGGCGTTGCGAGTTTCCTTTTATAGAGCATAGAAATCATACAGATACCAGTGGTCGTAGGTAGCGAGTGTTGCAAGCGAATGCGCATATTGAAAATATAAAATCAGACTATTGTTTTGATTTAACTCCTTGCTTTGACCTGGTCCTTGGTAAACTATCCCGTGAAAAACTCAAGCAGAAAAAAGGATGCATACAAGAAATGTCAGCATAACGCTGCTTCCCTCTCTCCCCCCCTGAATAATTACCACCCCGTCACTCCGCAACACCGCATCACAGGAAGTAATCAGCGACTGGCTTCTTGGCTGGCATTCCTCTGGAATCCTGCGGCGCAGCTTGAAAGACGCGGTATCTCCTCGCAGGGCCGTTCTTGACAAAAGTCTCGCCTTCCATCATGACACCCCCTCCGCCGCCATCGCTGCGGCCGACATCACCGTTGCTTCGCGCAAACAGGCCCGTGCCAGACTGGTCCTCAGACAACTCCAGGACGGCGGCAACGTTCCCGCAGCGGTAGCAGTAGTTGGGCGCAGACCAGACCGTGACGATGCTGGCATCGAACATCTCCTTGAACCCCTCCATGACCAACTGGTGAGCCCGCGCGATGAGGCTCAAGTCGTTGCGGTAGTTGAAAACCTTGACAATATCAGCACCAAAGAGGAATCCAGCTCCGCGGGGTGATAGGCCCCAGCCGTCGATTTCGTCTGGGTCCGACCATAAGAGGTCGCACATGGCACCTTCGTGCGGCACTTCTTGTTTCCTGTCTATAAGGCGGATTTTGTTTACCGTATCGATGAGGGGACTCAGGCCGCCGTGGACGCACAATACCGCACCCGCAGGGTTCCCGACGGAGCCAGAGCTCGACCCAGAGGCGCCGGATCCTGGAGGCCCTGTCCTCTCTCCTCCAGCAGCACCGCTAGGGCTGGAGGCGGGCTCCTGGTCCGACCCTTGCTGTTGGGTCCTCGAGCGGTTAAACCTGCTCAGGACTACACCAGCCTGGTCGCAGACCTCAATTTCTGTGTCGTTGTCGATTGGATCCTCAGGCGTCGAGGGCAGTGTGTTCGACGCGCCGAGGACTATGGCTCCCAAAGCTAGATAGTCAAAGATGTCGCAGCAGTAGCGCCACACATTTGCACTTCCGTACTTTCGCATGCATTCGTCGTAGAACCCATAAACCGTCGTAATCTGCCTGGACTCGTGATTGCCTCGGATCAAGGTCATTCGATCGGGGTATCGTACTTTAAGGCAAAGGAGGAGGAGGAACGTTTCAAGGGAGTAGAAACCTCGGTCGACAAAGTCGCCTAATGGCTGTCAGCACCTGAGCCTTGGCGAATGCGTTGAAGAAAAAGTGATGTCGTACCCATGAAGAGATAATTCGTATCTGGTACATCGCCGCCAACGCGGAATAGCTCCATGAGATCATGGAATTGGCCGTGGATGTCACCGCATATCTAACCACCACGCATCAGCACCGCCGCTAACTCATCAAGGGCGCTTCGAGATATCCATACCGTTACAGGCGCAGTAACTGTGACGACGTTGCCCTCTTCAATGAGTAGCTCACGGGCCCTGTGACAGATCTCGCGGACCTGGGCCTCGGGAATCGGACGGCATGACCGCAGCTGCGCGATGGCCCTGCGCGAAATATCAGCATCACGGCTTCGCCCTGCCCACGCGACGAAGAAAATATGCTCACTTGTCAAGATCGCTCATGATTGTGGTGGTTGGCTAAGAGCCAGGACGCCAGCACGTGCCGCGCCGGACGTACGAAGACTCGGGTTGATGATGTATTGCAAAAGCTATAACATGTCGTAACGCGGCAACACTCCGAGGCTCGTCGCACAATCGATGCGAAAGTTGTGAATGGTCAATTGTTGAGGTGTAGGAAGTTTCCTTGTAGGAAGTTTCCGCCGCCCTTTCCAACGTTGTAGCGATGCCGCAGACTTGGGCAGGTAAGTTTGGAGTAGCAGGCACTCACCGGAAAGCCAAGCCCAAAGCTTTCGGCCGGTCCACCACCTAGAAAAAGAAGTTGCCCCTCCACGTTTTTCTAGGTCCGGACGCGGAGCTAGGTTTTGCCGACTTCGACTGACCTTTCGTCTTGATGCTCACAGGCCCAATCCCGCCCGTCCGGTACATACCGCGAGACCATTAGCCGGGTACCTAGGGTAGAGAGCTTCATTTCGCAACGCGATTTTAACGACCTAGAAGAGCTCTCCGGCAAGACCGCCAGCACATGCCCACGGCTGCAGAGAGAATGAGTGTACAATCATAATGTAAGTGGCAAGATTCGGTACAGAAGGGTCTTTTGACAATCCAATTGACGTCCAACGACTTAGCCTACAGAGCCATGGTGCTACCCCAATCCAAACTCGACGAAAGCGAATCCAAAGAAGACATCACGTCGAGCCATTAGCCTCACCAAAGGGGGGGGGGGAAAGAAAAGTACAAAATGCCACCACATCTGCATCCGAGGTCCAGGATGACCTCTTCCCTCTTCGCCACCACCGTCGTCGCCAGCTTCTTCGTCGTCGCCCTACCACACATGTTACCCTGCCCCGTCCCCGCGGCGAGATATACGGACGGGGACGTTGTAGTGGACGAGAACGGGAGGAGACGGCGATTCAGAAAGAGGGCGCCCTCGGCAGAAGTCGAGAATGGCGTCGTGCAGTTTGATCAGGCCACGGACGAGGATATGCGTGCTGCGGAGAGATCACGGAGGGAATGCCCTGTGCCCAAACCTGGTGGGATGCTGGGGGAGTGGCTAGGGTTTCACAAGAGCAAGGGGAACACGGCGAAAAAAGTCGATAGGTGACCATGATACCAATAAGTAGAAAAAAGAAGTAAAAAGAACAACTATAGCCTATGCATACACACATCATGGGCTTGAGAATCCATACGTAAAATGATTTGTTGTAAAGCTACGCCGGAGTAATCAACAGCCAATATCATTCAATGACATCATTATGAATTATCATATCATTTCTTAAAATCAAAATTTAGCCTCATAGATATATTCTCTAGGACACGGGGTCCTTGGCTTACTTTCTCAATCAACATCATCATTTATCCGGTAGAGGTGGCGTGAGGTCTTGACTACGTATGCTCCACGTCCACGGCACATGTACATATACGTACTGCAACAGCACTGGTGCGGATGCGGACCGCTAAAGTCGCATCGCAGCAATCGGCAAATTGGGGCAAGCCGTCCATCCGCCTCATTTATTATTAGGCTCAGCATGTAAGCAACACCCTCTTTTATTGCATTTCTGCCGCGAGAGCATTACTTCTTACGATGCCATCATCGGCAATAACGGAATCTGTGCGGCATCACGTCCGACAGTTCCACACACACACACACACATACGGAGTACACACACACACGCCCAACTCCCCTTCAACTCTCCCTAGGGCGCGGCATCCCTCGTGCCGAGCCCAAAGAAAGCCTCAGCTGGACCCCTAAATCCACAGAGCTGAACCCCCCAGCAGAAAAGAAAGAAAAATCAGGCATGGCCTCTATTATGGATCAGAAGAGTCGCCCGGTTCTAGAACAGGACGAAGACGAGTGCAAGGTAAGCATGCAAACTAAGAAACGGACTTGCGATTCATGGAGCGGAAATCTAAATTTGGACCTACAACAAGCCCTTTAGCTTTCTGGGAATAACAGCGTAACGGACGGTACGGAGTGGTGGCGGGACCCGACGAATGTTGAAGAAAACCCGTCGCGTGTCTATACGGAGTATGCATGCCCGTTTGGTCCCGTGTCAAATTGGGGTTTCTTCTCCCTTCAAAGGCGGGGAAGAGCCTTGCTTATCTCCAGCTGTTTCGTATTCGTGTGTGATGTATTACTATTACTCCGTACATACTCCGTACTCTGTATATGTATATATGTATGTCTATGAAAACAACCCAGCAATATCCCTTGAGTAAAACCGAGGTAGATAAGAAGGAAGGTTTTAAAGAACCGAGAGGAGCTATGGAAATTGTCCAGACTGACCTACGCCTAGAATCCTAGGACCGTCAGGTCTGTGTTTTCTCTTTTCGCTTAGCCCCGATTGAATCAAGGCCCCCCTCTGGAATGTCACTTGAAGCTATTCATCTCTTGCCATGTTCACTGCGGGCCAATACGCACTCTATACGCATTTATTAGTAGCCGCTTTCACCTGGCCACCGGTCCTCGCTCACAGGGTCCCGGGCGCGCGGCAGAGCGGAGCCAAAGGTAAAGGCCAACGCGGGCAAGGCAGCGGGTAATAAAAAAAGAATCACGCAAGCCATGGTTAAGGAGACACGTAGGCCTGGCTGCGCCTTTTCTTCCAGCCCAGTCCCTGGACGTCTAGGCATATATGGCTCTACCGGAAAGGGAAGAGGCGATAAGGAGACCGCTACCGCCACAACAACAACGGTGAACAGGCGAAATAAACATGGCATGAAAGCTAGGACGAAGCGGTAGGCCGCTTGGCGCATAGGACAAGTTGGCTAGGATGGGTCGCGGATAGCTTCAACGTGCTACATATTAGGCCTTCGGTGCCGCATCTCGCATCGTCCATTCTTCTCTCGAATTAGGGGGGGTAGGGGGGTGGTCGAAAGAAGCCAGCAAATAGAGTGAAAGCAGGCCGTCATAATCCCAACGTCGCACGCGGTACTAAGCGTAGAAAATATACAACGGAACAGCGGCAAGCTGAGACTGACAACGCAACTTTTTACACTATACAAGTAAGCCACTCATGTCCACCGTCCACCAATCCAGCCTCAGTCCACAGTTGAGGTGCTGCATGTCGTATAGTTGTAGAACTGAGCGTATCCGCAGATGTGTCTAGAACCGAGGACCAATTGATGCAACGGCAATGCACCTCACCTAGCTTCACCTAAGAAAATCAAGCCAGTCCGAAAAAGCTAGAGCCGACTTAGCAAATTCCCGGAAACTCAATTCCATAGAAATGACAAGCTGAGGCGGTGAGGTGAGACCTGAGCTCAAGCAGAGACAAGAAATGGAGCATGATGCTGTTTCCTTGGAAATCCTTGGTATGTGATGGGAACATCGATCGCTGTTGTCCTACCATCATAAGTTGTACATCTGATGTCAGGATAAACATCAGGATCTGGGGACTTGGGGTGAAAACCAAGATCTGCGTTCCCAAACGGTTTTCTTGTGGAGGGGCGTGGGAATCATCATCGACATGTTAGTGTCGTCATGGCGAGGAAGATCTTGATTGGAGCGAGCCAAAAACAAAAAAACGTTGTACGGAGTAGACAGACCTAATACTACGGAGTAAGTATTACGGAGTACCCCTAAGAAAACAAGAACCGGGTTTGTTTTTATGCAGGACTCTCTCTCCAGCCATGCCAAAAACTTGCGCAAGGCCACCTGCAGCCGGCGGAGGGAAAGCACCAAAAAAACCAAGGTGTGTCCTGCGCAGCCGATTTCACCGGTCGGAGGACATGCCACCCCCAATCCTTAGTTACATGTACATACTTTCGTGCATACTTGGTTTTTTCTCCTAGCGAGGTAACTACGTTTTACAAGTCGCGTGGTAGATTCTTCAGAAGTAGGCAAATAGCTCAAAGTCAAATTCCAAAAATAATTTTTCTAAAAAAAAAAAAAAAAAAAAAACAAAAAAAAATTTTTCAAAAAAAAAAAAAAAAAAAAAAAAGGAAAAAAAAGGAAAAGGAAAAACAACCAATATCAGACTGCAAGTCAGCTGCCATCGTGGGCAAAAATCCCACCAGTGGCAGGACAACGACCAACAACCTTTGGCTCCCTTTGTTCTCGCCTTTGGTCATCATCATCCCGTCAGCTTAGCTGTCTGTTCATCCTATTGCCAGATCTCTACCAGGCGGTGTCGACTACCGGCTTGGCACTTCGGCATGGCTCTTTCTTTACCTCTCTTTCTTCTATTTGGCAGGAGACATCGTTGCCATTCCCCCTCATCCCCTTCCCAAGCTAATGCAGTTCTGCACATTAGCAGCAGCAAAAACCAATGGCGAAATTTACCTTGAGCGAGGGGGGGAACTAGACAGAAGGCACCCTTTTGAGGCTGAAATGCATTTGCATCTCAAATCCTCCACCTCCGCAAGCCGATCTCTGGTCTAGCCCAAATCCATTCCCACACACACACACACACGCACACCCGAATTTACATGCACCTCTCGTTCTGATGGTGTCTTTTGCCTGCAAGCTCGCGTAATCAATCAAGTTTTACTTTCAAATCGGGGAAGAGCGATTGAAACTCCATTACAACACCAACACTGCTAGCAACCCAACCGGCAAGACGACAACACCACGTCACGGCCAGAGCCTACCTACTTGTAAGGGCCCATATCGAGATGTTTTCCTCTCCTGACAGTCAGTACGGAGTACGGAGTACATGCCTACGAATCGTGGACCAGGGAAGGGGGGTCCCTTATTCCTCTTGGCATAACCTGAACTGGGTCCCCCACCGCCGGTAAACGCAATCGCCGGATGCCCCCCTAAGGGTGTCCCAAAATAATATCGCACTCACGCAGTGTTATTTTGGTGGCCTGGATGAGATGTATTTTTCGAGGCCCCTTCACCCCCCTCTCTGCATCGGTCTTTTTTGGAAGCACACCCCCTGGTCCGTGGGTCAGCTCGTAGTCAGTGCGTGCTGGCTCAGCCTTTTTGTTTCCCCTGAAACTCTGTACCCTTGGCACAGTTCGTGTTTGCCGTGGGCAGCAAAAAACGAAGAAAGAAAAGAACGAAGAAGAGCGCCGTACACCGACTGCCAGTGGATCTCAAGGAAACCATGCGCTCCGTATTAGCTGCAGCTAGGGGTCTCTATTAGCTTGGGTTAAACTTGGTTGATGACTTTCTTGTATAAAAATGATCCGAGGCCCCTCCATCCCTCAATGCTTGCTTGTTCATCTCACTCTCTTCCTCCTGATCTCGCCATTTCTATTTAATTCCAACTCTTGAAGAACAGAAGGAAAGCCAAGCTAGTCTTGTTTGTGTTTTTTTTTTTTGGAAGCAAGTGAAAAGCATTGGCCATTTGGTTTTTGGGATTTCTAGCAAGCTCACGTCACTGATTTCGCATTCTCTTCAACGATAAAACCCCCCGTTTTTTTTTTCTTCGTATTGCAACTGCTCGCGTGCTCTCACTCATCTCACTCACCATCACCCACCAATCGCGAAGAATCTACTATATCAGCCAACTTTTCGTTCTTTTCCGCTTTCTGTAATTCATAAAACGCAAAGGCCGCGGTGTTTTCTGCTTTTTTGAGCACCAAAACATGAGAAGGAGCCTTGGGAAATCCATCAAGAGACTTGGAAGCTGCGCAGCAGAGTAAAGGAACAAGGAAAACAAGGGGAAAAAATACAAAGAGGAAGAAAGACACAAGAAAGAAAGATGATGCTCCGAGACAACGAGAAGCGGATGCTGGCGGCCGCTCAGAGCCAGCGCTCGTACGACAACGACGACGAGGACATGGACGACACCTATTTCACCTACCGACCGTTGTCCAACCTCCCCACGCCACCTCCGAGCTCGCGCGATTCATCTGCGGCGCAGTCTCCGAAGCTCGGTGCAAACGACGATGAGGATATTCTGGACTCTAAATTCCTAGGTGAGTTTTTTCTTCTTCTTTTTCCTTTTGCAAAAAAAAGGATCCCCAAAATGCAATTGAATATGCAGGCTGACAGTTTCCCCTCCCAGGCCCTGCCATCCACCTCGTCAACCTCATCCCCTCGGCCGCATCACTAGCCACCGCTTCAGTCCCCCTGGTCCAGGGCATGCTGACCCGCGCAAACCTCCCCATCGAGACCATCGCTCTGGCCGTCTGCATCCTCGACAGCCTTGACAAGAAGTTTGCCCGCATGTGGCGCCTCTCATGCCCGCTCTCCAACACGTCCGAGCCCTCGAGCCCGGCAACTACCACCAACATCAACAAGCGCCATACCCTGCCGCCCACGCCATTGGCAGATGACATGCTGCAGCCCCGACACCTGCACATCGACTCGGTCCGCCCAGAGCTCATGATTCTGGCCGCGCTGGTCATCGCCGCCAAGTTCACCGAAGACCCCCAGGAGCCTGTCAATTACTACACCCGCTGCTGGGGCAAGGAGCTCTGGTCCAGCGCCCAGCTCAACCTCACTGAGCGCCTCGTCATGGAGAGCTTGGGCTACCGCATCATGCCCCTCACCGACGAGGCCTTCCTCGCCGACGCCATGGTGGACATGCAGCTCGCCGCGCGCCAGGTCGACTGGCGTGCTGCTCGGAGGGAGCCTTCTCCCCCCGAGGTCGACTCTGGTTTTGTACCCTCTCACGTGCGGTCCAAGACCATGATGCCCATTGGGCTTGGCCTACCGCTGGAGAACACCTCCCGCGTCCTCACGCCTCGACCTTGATTTTTTTTCTTCCCTTTGCCTTTTCACCTGACCGCTTTTGGTTATGGGATGGATTGCCCCTTTGTATCTCTCGCATCTGCATGCATGGCGTTGGGTTTTGACCTTTTGATCGCATACTGATTGGGGATATTTCTGCTTTGCATAACTGAGAGTTTTCCTGCGGATCCTGATTCCGGCAAAGCATGTATGGTTTCCTTTTGCTTTCTTATTTCTTTACTTGTTTGGATGCGAAAGGATGGCATTGGAGCCCGATACCCTGTTGGCGTTTACATAGCTTTGAGCCTATCTTTAGTCATGGCAGGCACGTAATACCTAGCCTTATGATAATGTCTAATTATTTGCCCAGTACTCTTTCTATCTCTCTCTCTCTCTCTCTCTCTACCTTGTGTATAAGATCTTTGAAGCTTGCATGGAGAAAAGTACATCAAGGACTAAGCCTCTTGAGCGTCCACTCCCCCTCGTCGCCTTCACGTTCATAGACGAACCTGTCATGCAACCTGCTCTCCCTGCCCTGCCAAAACTCCACCCTCCTTGGACGAATCCTCAGCCCACCCCAGAACTCGGGGACAGGAATCTTCTCCTCGCCCTCGAACCTCTTCTCCACGTCGTCGACCCAGCCCTGCAGCCTGGCCCTCCCGTCATCGCCCTCGACGCCCTCGACGGGCTCCAGCACCTCGCTCTGCCTCGAGGCCCAGGCGCCGATGCGGGACCCGCGCACCCTCGTGTCAAAGTAGGCCTGGCTCTCCTCCCTTGACAGCCTCTCGGTCACGCCCTCGACCCTGACCTGCCTCTGCAGCGCCTCCCAGAAGAACAGCAGGCTGGCCCACCCGTTGGTGGCCAGGTCCCTGCTCTTGCCGCTCGTGCCCAGGTTCGTGTACACGACGAAGCCCCCGTCCCGGTCCAGCTCCTTGAGGTACACCATGCGGGAGCTCACGCGGCCCGAGGGGAGCTCCGCCGTCGAGAGGGCGCACGCCTCCGGGTGCGGCACCACCGCCGAAGCGCCGCCCCCCGCCCGCTGGGCCGACGAGAACCAGGCGTGGAACTGCGTCGTCGGCGACGATGGGTCTAGGTCTGAGCGGTGCAGCTGGCCCTTTGTGAATTGCTCTGCCTGTCCGTGTTCTTGGGAACCTGCGGGCGCGACTGACGAAATCTTTGTCAATTTTTTTTTTCTTTCTTCTTGCCGCTCTAGGAGAGAGAAGGGAGGGAGGGAGGGGTATTAACATACATATGAGTTTGGAAGGGTCTGGAGCGGAGTATAACGCCATGTTTGCTCTGATTGTTGAGAAGAATCTTTGGGTGAGTACAATACGCATTTATCAAAAGGGAATGGCCCTTGTATTATAAAGGATTTCAGTACGAAAGAGAGAGAAAAAAAAGTCTCGTGAGAAATTGTTCGAGTTATGGTGAATCATACGATCGAGAGAGACTACTCCGGCTGCGGAAGTTGTGGTGGTGAGTGATGACATAATAAATCACCTCACATGAAACTTGTTAGTGCGGCAAGAAGACCAACCCAGTGTAGATACTATTTTCCCATACCATACTTTTTCGAATTGAAACACTAAAAAAAAAAAATTGGCTAATACTGTATGAATTGCTTCAATTACCCCCCAGATCCCGATCCAGTGACTCCCATAAGCGCCCTCATAATCTCAGAAACCTCCCTCGGCACCACCTCATCAAGCTCAGGCGTCCTCCCAAACGCCCTCGCGCCCTCCACGCCCGCGAACCAGCCCGCCTGGTCCTTGGCGAAGAACTCCATCAGCGGCCGCAGCCTACCCTCGTGCAGGTGAAAGTCATCGACGGCCCCGAGGCGCACCCACATGCGGTCGGGAAATCCGGAGCTCACGCGGTACATTTGCGTGCCGCAGCTCTGGCAGAAGTAGTTGGTCACGACGTTTCCCGAGGCCGGCGTCACCGACTGGGAAAATGTCCGGAGGTGATCGTCGAAGCCCCTCGCGTGGCGGACCTGCGCCCGGAGGACGGTGAAGTTGGAGCTGAAGACGGATCCCGTCACCTTGCGGCAGTCGGAGCAGCTGCAGATGAATGTCTCGACGAGCCCGGGTTTCGTGATGGGCTGCGTTTCCCTCCCCCCAAAGGAAGAAGAAAAAGAGGGGGAGCATGTTAGTCTAGGTAGAATGAAAAAACGGAAATCATGCCCTCCCCGCGTGAACCTTGACCTTGACGAAGAAGACGCCAAATCGTCTCGGTCTTATACAACTCTCTTTCTCTCTCCATCCCTTCCCGCCTCACTCTCATTCTTATATGCGCGGTATAAGAACACATGGGACTCATAACGGCAACGCTGTTCGAAGTAGAGGTGCAAAATGCAACGAAAATGTCGCCTCTCACGACGGCAACTCGCCTACACCACCAGAGAAGACTCTATAAAGCTTTAGGCACTCACAACTACAATCTGCACACTGCCGCAATAGCACGTACACGTCGCCTCCTTGTCACTGCACCAGCCGTCTCTGGCGCAGCCCGCGATGGGGAAGTCGCGCCGCGATATCTCGTTCCGGCTCATGTTTCAACGTGGTGGTGGTAAGTAACACTGCGATAGTCACGCTTATGCCGGATGAGAGAGAGTTACATTGGGTATGCTCCGGAATTAATACCTGCTCTATGATTGGGGCTGACTAAGGCGAAGGAATCGGCATGAAGACGTGTATATCCTCAACTCATCCTTTGAATCATGCAATGGACGGTGTGCTACGAAGTCATGACTCCACAAAGCTACTAACTTGCTGGGTTTTCCCTCAGACGCGTATCGAGCAAGCTTTGCAATAGTCAAAAAAAAATCCTTTACCAAGTGAGAATCACGTAAGATAGCTACATCCATGTTATGTGTAGATATGGAGTCAATTGGATGATTTACGACAGGTGCATGGGAATGGCAAAAAGGCAAAAAAAGACTCCGATACGGGGAATCGAACCCCGGGCTCCGCGGTATTGGATCCCTCAGGTTATGAGAGCGCGAAATGTTGGCCACTACACCATATCGGATTGATGAAGAGAGTCCCCGCTATTCATATACAGATCTTCAGGCCACCAGTGAACTTCCTTCATTCCTCTCTTCGCGAACACTTAGCGCCCGTAGAGACTTCAAGAATCCGCCCAAGACAACACTAACTTGTAGACATAGGACGTATGACTGTAAACCGGTGGCGATATAGTAAGTAAACACGCCCTATATGGATTATGTAAAGGCAGGACCTAACCTCTTAAAAGACACAAAAGAGCTCGCCGATCATCCTGTCATTGTTGACTGTAATAAAAACATTGCGAATTCGAGCTATAAAGTATATACAGAAGGTGCTTCGCTTTCCCTGATGCAGGGTGTGATAAAAGACGCTCTGTGGCCCAACGCCTATCCCCTCTTTTTCTGGAATCTCAATTTAGTTCGAGTCGCTTCCAGATAACTGTCCAGATATAGAGACAAGAAAATGGTAATACAAACGAGAGATCCAAAGCGATGGCTTGAATGCGCTGTTTCAACCCTTACGTCTTAGACAGTCGCCCTAGAGCCTTTTGGATCATGGTGTGTGAGGTTGTGCCTAAAGGAGATTTGACTAAAACCTCCAGAGTTGAGTTCATGCTCCCATATGTGATTGATGCCCCATCATGTTCATCGCCTGTAGCGATTTTTGGGAATTTGCATTAGGGCTGCCAGCAAAGCCTTGGCCCGGTGGCTTCTGTCCCATTCCTTGCCCCATCCCCTGCATCATGTTCTGCCCCATGTTCTGCCCCATGTTCTGCCCCATGTTCTGCCCCATGTTCTGCCCCATGTTTGGTGCCATGTTTTGGCCCATGGTGTGCTGGCGCATATGCCCAGGTTGCTGCCCACCTACGGGCTCTTTATTAGGGTCTACGCCGGGGAAGCAACTTTGCAGTCGTTGGTATAGCTCCTTCATTGCGAGATCACGCTCCTCCCTGTCCGTAACAGGGTCAATCTTGAAGTCACGTCCTTCAGGAACAATTGGCTGCGCCCTTAATTTGAGGGATAGGTTGAGGTTTGGAGGGGTTAGTAATGCTGGATAGGGAGAAGGCTTGGCAGAGTCCGGTTTCTTATCACCAGCTAAGCCTGCCATATATGTTAGGTTCGCCTGTAGACGTCGCATACACCTAGTGGACTGGTAAGCAATAGTGCGGCGTTGAACAGTCCAACACGACTTACTGTACATAGTCTTGCTGTAACAATTGCTCTTCCTCCGTCAGCTTTCTATCGGGTGTCAATACTGTCCCGGCGGCAACAAGTTCTTTCTTAATCTCTTGCTGCGACGTCTGGATCTGGATTGATTCGTAGAGTAGCTCGTGGTTGATATCAAGAAGCAAAGCAAAGCGTTCCTTGTCTCGAGGATCGGCCCCGGGTGCATTGAAAGCTGCTGTACCCGTTGGCGCTATCCCTTGCTGGTGCTGCTGCTGGTGCTGCTGCTGGTGTTGTTGCGGTTGCTGTTGCGGTTGCTGCTGGTGTTGCTGGTGTTGACTTGCTTGATTCATTGCGAAGTTGGGCGTGCTAGGTGTCATATTACCACCTGCTTGGCCCTGGTAATTCCCTGGCGTATTGTTCTGCGGAGGAGGTTGTTGCGGCGTCTGGAACTGCTGCGACGCGACAGCGCCAGGTGTACCATGAGCTGCGCTGGGTGGCCTCTGTGGTGTCATGGGGCTCATGTTCGATTGGTTCGCCTGTTGTTGCTGCTGTTGCTGAGACATGCGCTGCATCATCTGTTGTTGCTGCTGATTGTGCTGGGATTGCTGGTGTTGATGTTGTTGCTGATGCGCCTGTTGCTGGTTTGGCTGCTGTTGCTGAGGCATCCCGCCTTGACTCATCGGAAACCCCTGCATCCCACCTCCCATCATGAAGTTATTCGGAATGCCAAAGTTCTGTTGGCCGACCGACCCAGGCATGACTTGGCCGTATGGGAACTGTTGAGGATATCCAGGCACTACAGAAAAAAAAAGCAATATCAGTACCAGGAGACACAAGTTGGAGCTCGTCAATCCGTAACAGCCAGAATCCAAGCGCGGCCGCCCACCGCGATCAGATACAGGCAAAGGCGACGCGCGCTGATGATAGCGTGACAAGGTAGCACTTACTCTGGCCGTTGCCGCCCATCTGAGGCATGCCGGTGTTCTGCATCATGCCTGCAGGGTTTCCGGCCATCATCTGAGGGTTCGCCCCGCCATGGGCAAAGGCCTGAGGCGCCATGCCGGGAAACTGCTGCTGCTGGTTGTACATCATTTGCTGCTGGCCAGGTTGCATTCCGGGCTGGTGCTGCGGGTTGCCGCCGGTGTTGAAATTGGGCGCACCACCGGCATTGTTGAAGCCGTAACCCGGGTACATGGCGGGCGAGATGCGCGCGGGTTTTTATTTTAGTTTCAGAGAGAGACAGGCACCCTTCTCTTTTCGTCGATGCCCGATCTTGCCTAATTTTTTCCCCCGCGAAGGACGAAAGGGCAGCGGCCGCCCGGGGTGCACTGCGAATGGTCGGTCACGTTTGGGCGGCGATCAGCTGGACCAATGTTGCGCTGGGTTGTTGGCGGAATGCAACAGCGGTGGTTGCGCGTTGTCGTGGGGGGTGGGGATTGACGCCTTGTAGGGACGGACGCGACGCAGGTTTCGCCTTGATTTTGGGGGACCAAAGAAAGATTTGGCGATACCGGAGCGGTGTGCTGCGCTTTTGGGAGATAATAAGTCGTACAGGTTGGTGCAGTGCCGCTCGACTGGTATTAATCAGGTGAGGCAATGGTCGTGGTCTTGGTAATGGAAGCTCGAATTTTTGGGGACTTTCTCGGAGCCAAACACCGACCCTCGTCTTGCGAAAACGGGGCTGAAGGTGAACGGTGCTGCCTCGGACCGTTTTGTTACTATCAGTGGCAGTAACCAGTTGCCGCCACTGAGAATCTGGCATTTGGATGTAGGCTGTAGCACTTGCAGGCTTCTGTGGGGCCACAAGCAGGCAAGGATAGTGGATGGTTTTTTAGGGAGTGTTGGACATTGCCTACTGTTTACCTACCCGATTGCCGCCTGTATTGGGTAGTCTACCGCCGGTCAGTTCTTCTCTTTCTTCTTCTTCTGCGGCTGCTGCTGCCCGTCCCTACCAACTCAGAGGACCAGGCTAAGATAGCATCTACGACTCATGTCTTTGAAGTGGCGTCCCGACATTATGTCCAAATTATGTCCAATGAGAGACAATTGCTCGTGTCCGTGGCATAAAGCCTTGCTCAGATCGGTCATAACATCCGAGCGGTACGGATTACGACTTCCGTTTGGAACTTATAACCTCATACTCCATGCATCTAAGTTTTAGCCGGTAAAACCTTGAGATTGTTTATCTGGGTACCTCGATCGGATGTCGCCTATTATTGTTGCGTTCTTGTCTTGCATTTGGTCTGAGCGCTCAATGGCGCAATGACAATTCCAGGGCAAAGCACCTTGATGTCCGGAAAAGGCTGCGTCACTGCTTCGCCTCGGATCGCTCCATCGTGACGCCAGCGTTTTTGACGTCCCACTACCGACTACCTAGTTGATGCTCGTTAGTAGTCGCCTTCATTGATGTGGAATATGTTATTGCCGTTACCTTATAGGAGATTGCTTGGTACTAGTGGTGGTGACTGGTAATCATCAAAGCTCAATGTATACCACAGTATCGAGTTGAAATGTATGCGTACCGTTAGATTAAGTTCACGCTTTGATCTAGATTGACAACTATAGTAGAGATATCTGATAACATAACCTGGGTCCCTAAGCGACTTCAAAGACTTGGTGTAATAGATGTGAACCTGCGCCACCTGGACATGATAAATGCGATGCGTGAGCTTAGGTCCTGGATATTGCAAGATACAACACAATATTCAATACCATTGTCCTCGAGTGTCTGGCAAAATAATCGGAAAAGATTCGTCCAATCAGCCTCATCCGCAGGGAGCAATCTAGTTCCATCTGGCTTCAGCCATGCGATGACCGGCTCGCAGACAATTACAAGCGACTTGGCCATTCGTTCTCTGAGCTCTACCCAAGCCGGAGATCTTTGCATCTCTTCCGCTGCCTCAGTCCCGACATATTTTCTCGCATACACGATGGGGTCCATCCCTGATCGGTCAGAAATGATCCAAGTCGCTTCCGATAATGCTGTCGTCTCTGCATTTGCCTGCCCTCTCAGTATCGTCTTCTGCAGCTCCAGACTCCGACTTGGCGAGGAGCGAATCTCCTCTGTCCTGATGCTGTATGTTCGAAGAGTCGTTCTTGCAACCTCTGACACGAGGCCTGGCTTTGTGGTGGGCGGGAGCTCGCCTTTCGCTGACATGTCTTTCAGCGCGTTGAAGAGAGTCGTCTTCCCGGTGCATTGTGGTCCGATGATGTAAACGTTAGGTGGATGTTGGTTATCCATCGTAATTGATCGAACAATGATTTGTGAATCGAAGGTGGTGCTTAGACATTGGCAGATATCAGTATAGGGCCAACCAGCTTGGGACAATGAAATATCGCATTGCACTGGCAAAGTGAGGGATTATGAAAAAGTTTCCTTGGAGTACGTACTTGTATGTGCATGTGTAGGTAACATCGGGTGTGGAACGTCGTTGAATAATGAGCCAATCACATTGGCCTTTTCACATGCAGGTGGAAGGCGTGACCTGTGTTTGCATCAAACCCCAGGTGCGAACGGTAAGGAATACGAACAATACATTAATTTGAAAACGTCTCCAACACCCTGCATCTACATGGCCTTCGCATACTCTTGACCTCCCGCCACAAAATCAATGCGTCTCATACCCCCTTCAAGGGCACCAAAATGTTCCTTCACACTTTGAGCTCCGTCCTTTCGATGGATGATGTCGAATGGAAGTTCGACGTGCCCGGTCTACCCCCTCCTGGGGATCTCAATCGTCGCAAAAAGGTCAAAAGTATCGTCATCTGCACAGATCTGGAGACCCGTAGACATTCGATGCAACTGAAATTGGAGCCTAGCGAGGAGAATCGAGCAATGAACGGCGAGAATATAGACCGTTTTACCATCGTCTCACTTGATGGCTTCAAACCACTTCTACGTCGAGGCATGAACAGAGAAGAGTCTTCGACTGATCTCCAGCCTGCTACAGGAAGAGAAGTCACAGACTATGCTGTTAGATTTCTCAGAGCCGGAATCACTCTTCAAGGAACTCATTATAACTTCTATGGGCATAGCAATAGCCAACTCAAGTCCCGGTCATGTTTCCTATATGCAGCGTCAAAAGAAGCTATCTCGGCCAAGATTGAAGCCATGGGAGACTTCACTAGAATGAAGTCGGTCGGCAAGAAATCGAAGCGCATTGGCCTGATGTTCTCTAGTGCCCAAGTTGCGACCGTCGTACCACCCACTCGATGCGAAGACATTCCCGATATCGAGACTTCAGACTATGTCTTCACTGACGGCTGCGGCTTGATCGCTCCAAAGCTTGCGCAGGAATTAGCACGTCGCATTCGCGTTGTCTTTAGAGACAGCCGTTATACACCTTCAGTGTTTCAAATACGCTATCGCGGTTACAAAGGTGTCGTCTCAGTAGACCCGCGAATGAACAAGGACAAAAACATACTACTCAAGCTACGGGCCTCGATGAAGAAATTCAGCGGGGCCGACAATCATTCGTTTGCTATTGCGGACTATTCCAGAGTATGGTTGATGGATGTCCCTGCTGTATTACCCCCATCATCACTGACATTTGACAAACCCTTAGCCATATTCGTACGGACACTTGAATGACGAGTCAGTCATTCTACTGAACGCACTCGGAATATCCGAGGCAACACTTTTACGGAAACAGAGCGAGCATTTCAGCCTTCTATCGGCCGCTAAATCTGATTTTCGTGCAGCCTTCTGCTTCTTGTCGTACGTCAACAGACCAGACCTTGCAGAAAGAGTCTTCTTAGGAGATGTCGACAAGATACAGCCAAGTATCAGAAAGCTGGTGAACGACGAGTTGGCCAAGATGCTCAATAAGCGCGAAGAACAGAGGTGTCGTATATTTGTGCGCAAGTCGCGATTGCTCTTTGGCATCTGTGACGCCTGGGACGTCCTCAAACCAGGAGAGTGTGCTGTCAGGGTAACAATGGAAGGTAATGGCCAGCCTTATGCCTTGAAAAACACAGAAGTTGCCGTTATACGGAACCCCTGCCTTCATCCTGGAGACTGGCAGAAATTCAGAGTCGTTGAGCGGCCTGAGCTTTCGCACCTCGTTGACTGCATCGTCTTCTCAACGCAGGGCAAGCGACCCGCCGCTGACTTGATGTCGGGAGGCGACCTGGATGGTGATCAATGTGAGTTTCTTTACCGCCCTTATGTATGACGGCGTCCTCGACTAACAATTGCTAGTCTTCGTGTGTTGGGACCAAGACTTGATTCCCTCAACAGTCTCGCAACCTGCCCTTTATCCTGGCGTTCCTGAGCCCCTTCTGTTTAAACCGATAACAGATGATGACCGCTTAGTGTACTTTGCAAAGTATACAAACTCTTCCCTCGGTCAAGTCAAAAGCCTTTACCTGGACTGGGCTCGAGTCTGTGGGCCTATGAGCCCGCAGTGCCAGGAGCTCAACCGACTGTTCTCGCAGTGTGTTGATGGCAACCTCATCAAGGTCCCCGAGAAGCTTCGTTCTGCTCCTAAAGCCCCGGCTAATTCCCCACCCTTCATCCTAGACGTTCTACACGATCAGGCCGTCGCTACCATCGATAAAATGACGCTCAACGAAGCCGATTGGGAAGGTTTCGATGTCGACGCCATGCAGTTGTTACTGGCTCGAGACTCCATGGCCATGTCGGAATTTGATTTCATCCTTCTTGGTTGCAAATGGTGCTCTCGGAATAATGTTGCCTTTGAGAGTCTCTTCCATCTTTTCGACTTCAACGTTTTATCCGCTGAACAGCAAGCCTGGGTTCTCGGCCAAGTGCCGCCATCCAACGACACACCCGGTCTGGTTCTAAATGCTCTGTGCTCTTCCAACATACTTTGCAGAGACGAACTGAACTATTTCGGAATGGGTCACCATGGTGTCAAATGGAAGTGCGTCTATGATTCTACTTGCGACCGACTTGCTACCTTTGTTGATGCAGCTGCTACGAATATGGAGATATTTCAGCGTAAGCTTATCGTTTTCAGACCTGACGAAAGGCTGTCTATAGCCATATATCTACCTGAAAGGAGCGAACGCTCGAAGGACTGTCTAGTCGACGACAGAGCACGTCTTATTGCTTTCCCTCACTCGCAAGGGCGAGAACGGCAAAGCAGACTGGCTTTGCCGACCAAGATGAGGTATCGTCTGTATTGTGACGGAAATGCCTTTCAGCTCTTCGAAGACAAGCGAGCAAATACATGGGTTTACATAGCACGTCCGGGGTCGAACGACAGCGAGTATCGACAGCTACCAAACGCAGGAGATCGAAGGAGACAGCGGCAGCAAGCCATCGATCGAGGCGAACAATACGAGGCTTGCGCGAGCATTGCGCTAGACAAATTCAGCAGGGGCCTGCAAAGGCATGTCGGGAGAATCAACAGATCCAAGATACACGCCGCGGTAAGCATAATATTCTGCTTCAGTGATATCGTGTATTAACAGGTTGTTAGGAGATTTACGTCGTCAGCAATCGGGATGTCAGTTCGATGCAAAACTTGGATCTGTGGGCGGACTACGTCGCTACCACAGAAAGAATGCCGCTATTCCCCAGTGAACCGAGGGACTACGCTCTTCCAAGGCCCGAGGATATCCTCACTTCTTCGCATTCTCCCAAAATTGTATCTATCATCGAAAAGCGAGATGTTTCCACTCTAACCTCGCTGGATTCAGTTGATGACTATACTTGTTTGTTCGACCTTCTTTTGCTTTCCGATGACAAAGAACTGTTGCTTCAAAGCTTCAAGTATCTGTTGAACAATCCTTCGTTAGTACAAATTAACAACAAAGCCTTGATACAAGCGATGCTTCCATACTTGTCGAAAGAGCCGAAGCTATCGATCGCCTTTGGCCAAAAGTTGGCGTCACAGGATTTCCAAGAAGGGGAGCCTTCTGTACTCGAGGTAGAGCTGCTACCGATATTGAAAGGCTTCATTCTCTCATCTAATGCAATGGGCCACCTAGTTGTTAACCCTCTGAAGAAGATGCTGATGATATTGCCTCCAGGACAGCTGTCATTTGGTGATCTTTCCCAGCTCTTGGAGCTTTTGTCACTAACTGTAAGATCTCCTGAGCTTGCCATGGATATTCTTTTAGGAATTCTAGAGCCGGAATCAAGTCGACTTCTTATCGGAGATCCTGAAGTAGCTCAGTACTTGTTACGCAATCTATCGGCCATCGCCATTGACCATATCGAAGAAGCTGAAGCAACCGCCAGGGAAAGACCCGACCTCCTTGAGCTCAAGCTGAGCCCAAAGCAACGCGACCAGTATGCAGTTGTCGAAGCGTCTTTTAGAATCGATGCCCCCGGTGGAACGCCAGCCACCTCTTCTCATGTGCGCTTGACAGCAGCATCGTTGCCTACCAACGTCGCGGTGGGTGAGCGGTGCTCGATTGACGCACTGGTGGTTCTATCCGAAAAGGGCCGCGCAAGGTTCAAATGCTTCCACCCTTTGCCATCATATTACGATAGATGCTCATGGGTACTGACTGATTGCGGCCCGTTCGTCACGAGCAAGACAATGATAGACGCGGTAGACCTCCTGGGAACTGCCCGCGAAGAGTGTTGCGCAGTTTCGGAATTCATCATGGCATCACCTGAACCTGGTGCTCAGATTGCTGTCCCATTGAGTTTCAAGTGGCAGCCGTTAGAGAAGCTAAACCCGAGCCAAAATGCTGCCATCCAGAAAAGTCTTGACAGTGCCATTGTCTGCCTATGGGGTCCGCCGGGGACTGGAAAGACAGAGACGATTGTCGAGATGTTATGTGCTCTCCAAGAACGCTACAAAGAAGCGCGAATTCTTGTCACAGCGCCAACCCATAACGCTGTGGACAATGTCATGAGCCGGTATCTGAGGCGCATCAAGGAACGCCCATTGAAGGAATGGCAGGACAACCCGAACATGTTGAGGGTGTCTACCGAAGTGCGCAAAGTGGCCAATCATCTGCGCCAATACACTTGCGACGCAATGGTCGGTCAAGAGATACATGCTAATCATAAAGCTAGAGAAAAAGCGATGCAGGCCGTCAAGCGCAGTGATATTGTATTCACCACATGCATTGGCTCCGGCATCGGCCTGCTCCGGTCTGAGAGTTTCGATATTGCTATCGTTGACGAGGCTTCGCAGCAGACGGAACCAGCTTCCATCGTCCCGCTTGTCAAGGGAGCTTCCAAAGTCATTCTTGTTGGCGACCATGTCCAGCTCCGGCCGACAGTCAATCAAATTGCATTGGCTCTTGACTTTGACGTGTCGCTTTTCGAAAGGCTCTACACTCAGGAGCACAATTCAGGCGGCGGAGCGATCGAAAAGCTGATGCTCGATACACAGTATCGGATGCATCCAGATATTTGCGGCTTTAGTTCCCAGGAGTTTTATCAGAATAGGCTGAAGACGGGCATCCATGGCCAAGCTAGACCTCTGAGCCCCGGGGAGTTTTGCTTCCCTGTGGTAGCTGGCGATTACGCACGAGCTCTATTCGTCGAATGTTCCGCCAGGGAGATGCCGGGACAAAAGTCCAAGGAGAACAAAGGCCAGGCAGAACTTTGCGCCCACATATGCAAGCTGCTGACGTCGCCTGGTCCATCCCGAAAGCCCGCCGACCCCAAGTCCATTGCCGTCCTCACCCCTTACACGCGTCAAGCGACTCTTGTCAAGCAGCTGTTGGGCCACATCTCTGGCGATATCGAGGTATCCAGCATCGATGGGTTCCAAGGCCGCGAGGCCGACATTGTGGTATTTGTCACGGTACGGTGCAACGAGCATCGGGAGATTGGGTTCCTGAAAGATGTCCGACGTATGAACGTAGCCTTGACTCGAGCCAGGACGGCGTTGCTCGTTATCGGGAACCGGGCGACGTTGACGCAAGGCGATGCTGATTCGTCAAGCACGGCGACGTGGAAACGTCTGCTTGGCTATCTGACTGAGGTAAAGGTCGCATTGGAACCAGACACCTGAGAAGGGGGGAGCACAAACTTGCTACCACCTGTCTTGTAGATGCCGCCATATACATGCTATATCATACACACGTCATATGCAGTCTACACATATTGTCGATAGCGAAGCGAATTGTATACAAGAGTCGCCAAGATCATGATATAGATTATTGGAAAAAAGGGGAAAGAAAATTGCAAATTCGTTTGTTTCATCTATTGGGATTGTCTGATAGACATCTATCTCATCCCCTTTTTTTCTTCTCCTCAGATTTATTACCAACGCCTTTCTTTCCGTGCTTTCTTTAGGAGGGATCTGTAGTCCCCTTTATACAAACATGATCAAACTATATACACGGGGGAAAGCCTAATCAGAGAACCAGCCAGGGCACACGTCTTCTTCCTCATCATCATCGTCCCACTCCTAGTTGGACGGAAGAGGCTTCTTGGCCTTGGTGCCAGAGGGGTCAGGCTCGTAGGTGTCGATGGGGACCCAGTTGGTCTCCCTGACGGTCTTGATGTCGTCGCCCATGAGCGGGGCGTCGGCCTGGTCAACCAGCCAGCCCTGGATGGTCTCGAGGGCGGTCATCTGCTGGCCGAGGCCGGGCTGGCCGTCGTAGCCGCCGAGGTACCAGCGCATGCCGCAAGCCATGGCGTTGTCGCCGCCGGTGCACGAGGCGGCAGCCGCAATGGCCGAGGCGCCGAGTCGCTGCTCGACCTTGGGGCGCAGCGAGGGGAGGATCTTGGCGGAGGACCACATGGCGCGGGCGAGGTACGACTTGTGGGTGGACATGTCGGCGTTGCACGAGTCGACCTTTTCGCAGGCAGCCTCGTACATGATGTCGGTGGCGTTTTCAAAGGGGGTGAAGAACCAGTCGGAGCCGTCGAGGAGCCTGGAGGCGCGGTCGGCCCAGACGTCGTCGGAGGTGTGGTTGGCCATGACGGCGGCGCCGTACATGTAGACGCCGCTGGTGTAGGTGAAGGACTGGTGGTTGACCTCTTTGCAGTCCTTGGTGATGTCGGTGCCGTCGTAGATGGCGTACATGTCGTGGTCGACCAGGCCAACGTCCCAGGACCAGTCCCAGATCTTGGTGGCCCAGTCCGAGTAGGTCTGGTTGCCCGTGGCGCGTGCCAGGCGCGAGGCCAGCTGGAAGAAGCCGCCGTTGCTGATGGAGTTCTTGTACGTCATGCCGTTGGGGTTGTCCGGGTAGATCTGCCACAGCAGGCCGCCGCCGCACTTGGTCTCGTCCCACCGGCTCAGGAGCGAGTTGAAGACGTTCTCGGCAATCTCGAGCCACGAGGGGATGGACTCGTCGGGCTGCGGGAAGTTGCGCTCCGCCGCCGCCAGGGCCGCCGTGCCCCAGAAGAAGAGGTCGTCGTTGCCTTCCTCGCCCGCGTGCTCGGGGGGCACGTAGTCAAAGTTGGGGCCCAGGTTGGGGGGCGACAGGAGGGCCTCGATGACCACGTCGTTGTAGGTCGGGTCCTTGGTGTAGTGGTAGTAGTCGAGGAGCGTGCCCCAGAGGGCACCGGCCACCCACCAGTAGTAGGGGTCGTTCAGGTCTCCGACCTGAAGGGGGTCTTCGGAGACGTTGCCCTTGTAGTAGCCGGCCAGCGCGTCATGGGCAAGAGTAGCCGCAACGTTGCGGACCGAGTCTGAATCACTGGTCAGAGAATGTTTTCTTCTTCCTTTTCTCCTTCTTCTCTTCCTTGCTATCTTCATTGTGCGTTGAGAGAGAGAGAGAGTTCACTTACAGGCAGACTTGATATCAAGGTCCTTGGGGGCGACGATGCCATCAGCGGCCACGAGGTTGGGGGCAGCCAACGCCAGGGGCCAGACGCTCTTGAGAATCTTGGAGATCATGTTGTTTGTTTTGTATTGGTATTGTTATCCCGTCAAAGATGTGGTTGATGTTGATGTGGTTGTGGTTGTCAAGTGTTGTCCTCGATATCTCCTCGCTCAACGAAGCGATCGTCGAAAGGCAAAAAAGTTATGAGAAGGGGGAAAAAGAAAGAAGAAGAAATGAACAAAGAAGGGCTCCCTTCAGAAGTTGTAGGCGAAAAAAAAAAGATTTCCCAAAATCTCAACAACAAAGAGAGCTGAAGAGAAAGTTGATCGCACAACGTACAACAGAGCTGAAAGCAAACAAGAGAGCAAAAAAAGAAGAAAGGATCGGGATGTTTTTTGGCGATTTATTCACAGAATACGCCGAAGAAAGGGAGAGCGAGAGTGGGAGAAAGCCGGAAAACTAGCCGACTTCTGCAACACTTATATGTAGTAGCAAGCAGGAGGAAAGAAAAAGAAGGAATACAAGAGAATGAGAAATAAGAGGGATAAGGCTGTGAATGAGGTTTTAGCCTAAGCAAGCGGTCAAGGGAAAACAAACAATGCTTGTAGGGGGAAAATAAGAAAAAAAAAGGTGAGATGAAAGTGAGAGAGCACAAACACAAACAACTTTTTTGAGGAAAAAGGGACGAAACATTATAACTATATTTACTGACTGAACGTTTCTCCGTGAATAGTCGGTTTACGACCAAAAAGAGCAGGTCTGTCTGTCTGTGCCTGAATTTGTTTTTGCCGGGTTCCTTGCCTGCCTGCCTCCTCCCCGCATTATACCAACTTACTACTTACTTACTTGTACTCCGTACTGGACATGATTTACAGCTAAACAAACCCCTGAACCATGTTTTTTTCAATAAAGCCGAGAGAAGCTGCGGGTTGCCAATCGATCGACAAGCGCCAAACTATTATCCTAGTTTATCCAACTCGCTCGCATCATCCAAAAAAAGAAGGCTGAGGAGCGCGCGGCAAAAAAAGAAAAAAGAAGAAAGAAAAATCTTGTGTACGCGCTTTCTTCCTGGCAAATGAGAAATTTCTTGAAGGTGGTTTTTTTTTCAAAAATGGAGTTGAGACAGACTCCTCTCCCTCCTTGTTCGAGTAGGTAATCGCACACGGAAA
Source organism: Trichothecium sympodiale (assembly GCA_003012115.1). Taxonomy (NCBI): domain Eukaryota; kingdom Fungi; phylum Ascomycota; class Sordariomycetes; order Hypocreales; genus Trichothecium; species Trichothecium sympodiale. The sequence goes on along the minus strand of PXOB01000110.1, from coordinate 84,647 downwards.
AGAAACAATCCCTCGGCCAATCGATTGTCTCTCCACTAGGCGGCTACAAACCACCACCATTTTGTCAGGGGATCTTTGAGAAGAATCGCGGGTTTGGTGGATAATCAGGTCTGTCAGCCAGCAGCTGCCTTTGGCTTCCAACATGAAACATGAAATATGAAACGCCAACGCACAAACTTTCCACTTTGAAACGGCGCGCCACCCCCAAACTCTACATACAAGTATATATTGTTCTTCTTTCTTTTGTCTTCTTAGCCTTGATTAAACTCAAATATGTGTACCCCATCAATTAATCGGCAACAATGCTAAATAAGCCTGTGTTGCAATAACCACGCGAGAGAAACCCCCGTATTTTCGAGGTAACTTTATATGTACGAAATGTCCTCCACCCCCCTCTTCCTTCCCCCTTCATCTCGCTCTGTGAGATTTCCCTCCTCATGCGGCCCCTGGGGGATTGCATGCTACCCAAGTTCAGTCGTGCCGAAACGGAAGGCTGTGTTTCACACTCTTTCAAGGAGGGGCTTGCAGTAAAAGGTACAGCCTTGGAAGGTTGTTACCCATAAATGGCCGAAGCCCGCGTCGACCTTCTAAAAACAGTTTCGATCCCCCTTCCCACCCCGGACTACCTACTACATATTACAAGTGCATACATAAATCGGTACTGCATGTGTCCTACCCAACTTACAAGTACGGCCAACAGGCACAGGGTCAGCTATGTGTTGTATGTATGTGTGTATGCACACAGTAAACTTGAGCCTAATGCCCCGATGTGACCTTTTGTGAACCCTTTTGACAGACAGCTCCGGTGGGTGATTTACTAACCCTGTAAGTCTTGTGGAATGACGCCGAAGTCGTGCAACAGGTTGAACACCTTGGATTCGAGAAAGCCCGGTGGTGACTCGACAATGTGAAAGCAAAGCGGAAGAGGCACACGAGCTCAGTTTCGTAACATCACAAATAGAATGGCTTTCTCATCTCAAGTCACCGCAAAGGGTCCCTCCACACCCCAAAGAGCACACAGTTTCCTCGCATCACCCATCATTACCACGCACTCCGTACAACCATTAAGTCGTCAGCGAGCGAACCACGTTTCAACACACAGACGGGCTGCAACCGTTGGGGGAAAGCTTATCTCATGCAATAACTTGATTAGAACTACGTGTGTAGGTGTGCTGTACCACGCAAGCTAGATAACAGAATCGAGGGGCATCTCCTTTGACCGTCAGACCACGCGCCTCTGCTCTGCTACTTGAGCTTTCCCGTCTTGTACAGCTTCTATCCTGTCTGAATGCACACAACCCTCCTTCTATGATGCAAAACGTTGTACCTTGCATCTCATCCCCTCTCTTCTAATGCAGAAACCCAACCGAGAAGAACAATAAAACCAATGCTTTCCATGCTATGCGATCCCAACGCCAAACAGAAATGTATGAACCAAATGCACCAAAAGTCAAAGAAGTCGGGGGTATATGTCCTCAGTCCCGCGTCTCTGAGGTTATCATGCTGAAAACATTGCCATGCTCGTTTCGTAAATCCTTCGAAATCGCCCGTTGCAGCCGTTAATTACCGATGCAAATGTCTTGTTCACGCCTCACGCAAGATGCGGGGCTTGGCAAACAGAGACATCAGCTTCCATGTCCCCATCAGATGATGAAGCTCATAACTTTGCCGGTTTACATCTCGTCATCATAGAACAAAGTGGGTGGAAAAGACAGCCGCGAGGGAGACCCCCGCCAGCCACCTCAATCCTAATTGACCGTTTATGCCTCCAATCGCGCTCGATTCTCGGGTCACGTTCAAATCCACCCTCTCCCCGTCGCCATCACCAGAATACAAGTCGTTCGTGGCAGTCATGCCGATTATATCAGCTGTGGTGGTTGGCGGTTCGTCCATGGTAAGCGTGCCCCATTGGGCGTCGGTGCCCGTGAGGGTCGAGGTCCAGGAAATCTCCGTCTCTCCGGTATAGACGCCCTTTGTATAGCCAGACTTTAGACTCGAGTAGCCAGAACACGTCGCAGCGGTCGAATTGTTAACCTCGCACTCCACGTTTGCGATACTAGGGCACGTCGGATTAGTCGTCGTTCGCAGGGAGCCTCGCATCTTGGTGGGAACAAAGCTTACAAAGTCTCAGTCACGGTTCCGTGGAACCTGACGGTCGAAGGGCCACCCACGACGATAAAGGGGAAGTCGAGAGAGATGTCGCAAGCCGGGGGGGTCTGCTCGGGGCAGAAGATTGTGTATGTTGTCTCGCTGGCAGTGGCATTCTATATCCAACATTGTTAGCCGGGACCATGTGAGATCAGCCAAGATCCCCTTGAACGTACGCTCTCGATTATGCTGCCCCGCACGAGAGACCATGTCCGCTCATTCCACTGAGGAAGGAAGATGGGTGCCTCGGTGACGGTGGGCGATGCTGTCGTGCTAACGTCACCCCCCTCTACTAGAGATGAGGAAATCGACTCAGGGGTAGGGCTGGCAGCCGCGATAGCGCACAGAGCCAACAGCAGTGGCGCAAAGCATATTTGATGCGAAAGAGCACCCATTTTGTATAATCCTCAGGAGCAATAGAGCCTATCAACCAGTTCCGAACAAGGCTAGTCCTATAGCTATATAGATGTTCGGGGTACGACGGCGGATGGGGGAGGTATCGGTCACGGAAACGCGGCGGTTCAGAAGGCTTGGTTCGAGAGGTCGCTCCGGTGAAGGGTATAAACCTGTCGGCCAGGGAGGATATCGCGAGTCGAGGCTGGCGACAGGAGTATAAACGGTACGTCGAGGAGGTATCAAAGCACCGAGGACAGCAGAGACGAGGGAATGCAGCAAGTGCGTCGCAGGAAGAAGAAAAGGTACAGCTCGATATCTCGAAGGGCGACGATTCTGGACAAACAAGAAGGATGAGGGGATAGGAGTCACATTATGAACTATATAAGACGAGGAGGAAAAAAGGCCAAGCAATGTGAGGATCCTTGATGAGAAAATGAAGTAAATTGAGAAATGGGGGGCCGAGGGCGACTTGCTCTTGGGGGGGAAAAGGGTGGCATGGGGGGGGGGGGGGGGGCTTGGGCGACAGATGGATCACCAAGATGAGGCCAAAGTACATGCCAAGGCGGGATGCGTGAGCGCTGGAGCTCTGCCAAGCCCTGGGCAGCGCAAACAGCGCTCTTGGAGGCAATCCCAACACTGACCCGGCCGCTCGGCTTTTTCTCAGCGCTGGGCCTGCCAAGGGAATTTGCTGTGTCGTTCCTGATGCTACTACTACTTTCTCCAACAACTCGTCCATGGTTGCACAAGTACGGTGTAGATAGGCTAAGTAGTACAGGGTTGGCAGCGTAAAGAATAAATTGACCGCGCGTTTCGTCTTGTTGGCTTCGCGTAGATGATGGTTGCAGGAAGTTGATGTTTTAGAGTTGGGGACTCGCTTGAACCAACGTTAATAATCTTTAGGGATTGGCCCTTGAGTTGCTGATCACTACTAGAAAAAAAATTCGATATCACTGGGTAGTGAACTTGTTGGCATTCTGAGTGAACCAAGATGGGACTCACAAAATATCGGGTATTTTGCAATAGGTAGGTCCTAATGTGCGAGGACGAGTATTTAGACAGTGGAGCTCTCCAGCAATTCTGACTTTGCATCTTTCTGCGCCTTACCGCACCCAAGGTACGGAGTACGGATACCGAGGTAGGTCCTTCCCAGCCTTGCTCGGCTCTTTCCAGAGTACTCCGTACCTTCCTTATCTTGAAGTTAGTACGTACTGCATGTGGTATCTTGGGTACGGAGTAGATTATTGCTGATAATGCATACATATAGCACCTTTGAACCCTTGACTCACTGCAACCTGTGCTCCGTACTGGGCGGTATATTCTTTCCGAGGCCATCGCCAGTCTATTTTACTCGTAGGCACCCAAAGAATGTTGGGTGAAAGTTGCGCTCGCGCCATCGGCCCTTGCCCATCCGTTGGCCGACTCGGCGTTGCAAGTGCCTTGGCGAAAGCTGCCAATTCACTCTTTCCTTCAGACTTGAAGCGCATCAGATCACTTGATCACCATCTTTTCTTTTGCTCCCAAGCCTCTAAATCTTCTCCATAAATTGAGTCATCGACGATTTCCCTTTCGCCCAAAAAGTTTTTGCGCTACTACCGGGGTACTGGGACTCGTCAAGATAATATGGAATTCGGGTCCGTAATAATCACTGCAGGCCGCCTCTTTTTTCTTCTTGTTCGCTTGTTTATGGCTAATAATAAGCCCTTTAGGCTGCTACCTGTTCCAAGATACATATGCTTGGCGACAGACCTGTAACTCCGTGCTCCGTACTCCATACTACGTGTTTTTTTTGCTTGGCTCTCATAATAATTACCACCAATCCTCGGCGCCTCTCGGCAGCGGCGCCAAGAATCGCCAATACAATCACGTTCCATGACCATGACCTGCCAATCCGATTTTTTTTTTCTCTTACAGCCAGCACTAGTAGTATTGGAATTGCGCACATAGGCTAGTGGCTGATATATAGCTAGTATGGCGATTAGTTACGTGCCTAGTTACGTAACTATATTACTAGCTATATAGATAGTTAAGACGTATTATAATTTCTATAATTAAATTAGAACTTTTTTTTTAATTAATTAATAAGTTTATTATTTAAATAAGTTATAAGCCTAAAGAATATTAATAATATTATAATATATTATTTAAAATATAATATATAGCTATATAGCTATTTCCTATTATATATACTATTTACAATATTATATTAATATTTATCTAGGAGAATAAAACTCTCTTTAAATATTAAATTAATAATTCTTAATTATTACTTTAATTATAATTTAAAGCTTTATTTATTATAAAAACTTCTTTATTATTAGTTTTTAAATAAAAGAAATTCCTATATTTTATAATTACTTTAGATTATTTTATTATTATTAATAATATAATTAATTTTAATTTTAATAATAATTATAAGCTTTTAAATTATAATAAAAAAATAATTTTAATAATTTATTAAATAATATTAATATCTTACTATTTATTAACTTTTATAAATTCTAAGGATTTAATATTAAATTACTATTAAAGATAGAAATATTATTTATTATAATAAAATTATTATATTTATTTTTATTTTATATAAATATTAAAAAAGAAAGACTTAAACTTAAAAAGCTATTTATTAAAAAAAGTATTTTTTATTATATTTTTTATAAATAATTAATCTATTATTTTTTTTATTTTATTTATTAAGCTACTCGAATCTAATTCTAGCGAGATTATTTAAAAAAATAATATTTAAATCTTCTTTAGAATTTATAGCTATATTAAGCTATTTAAGTATAGAAAAGACTTTTTTTAAAAAAATAATATAAATTAAAAGAATCTTTATAATTATATTTATATAATTATAAAAGGAAAACTAAAGTTTATTATATTAAAATTAATAGAAGATAAGATTAATATTATAGAAATACTTAAAGTATTAAAAAAGGAAATACTATTTATATAAAAGAACCTATATTAAAAAGCTTTTTATTATTTTTAATAATACTTACTTTAAAGATTATAAAAATATTAAAAAATATATTATAAAGCTATTATATATTAAAGATAAATTAATAGCTATTGATAAAAAAATAGAAATAAAAGAAATTAATTTTATTAATTATTTTATTATTAAATTAAATTTAAAATAAAATTAATTTATTAATATATTCCTTTACTTATATAATTAATTAATAAAGAAGTAAATAGAATAATACTAAAAGGGTAATATTTAATAAGATTATTAATATAGCTATATAAGAAAAAAATATAAAATAATTATAATAAACTAATCTTACTATAATAATAAGATCTTAAAGAATAAATAAATACTTAGCTTATAGTAAAATAAGCTATAAATTTAATAAATATTAAAAACTTTATCTTAAACTTAAGAAAAAGGTAAATAATTAATAATAATTATATAATTACTATAAAGTATATTAAAAGTAAGATAGAGATAAAAGTATTTTATTTACTTTTCTTAAAGACTATAAATATATAGCTTTAGCTATTAACTTAAAGGTATAATTTAAGAATAAATATAATATTAGTAATTTTTTAATTATAATATTATTATTTAAAATAACCTTCTAAAATATTTTTATTTTAAATAATAATATGTTTTTATATTAAATTAATAAATAAGATAATTTCTAAAACTTAAAGCTATATAATAGCTTAAGAATATAAAGTATTATAAATATAGTTAAATTAATAAGAAAGGGGATATATATATTAATATATATTATATTATAAAGACTTTTAACTATTAACTTTATAAATATACTTTTTAACTTAGAAATTAGCATTAATTTTATTTTAGTTTTTTTAATTAATAAAATATAAAGTTTAAATTATATTTATAGAGAATAAAGATAAGGCTATTATTAAAAAAAAGTAAGAAAGTTATACTTACTATAAGGAAAGTATTTAATATCTATATAATTAACTAGCTTAAGATAGTAAAGGTTACTTTTTTAATACTTTCTATTACTAATTTTAATCTTAAGCTATAATACTAATAATTAAATTACCTTAGTAAATAAAGTATTTATATATTTTAAATAATATTTATTAAAATTAAATAATAAGAAGTTTATAAAGTCTATAATAGCTATACTATAGGGAAAATAAAAAAATACTTTTATACTTATAATATTAAAAAAAAGACTTATCTTTTTAAATCTTTCTATATAGATATTATAAGTCTACTCTACTTTAAGATTAATAAAGAATATTATTAAATTATCTTTATTAATAATTTTATATTATTTATATAAAAAAAAATATTAAAATAAAAATCTAAATTCTTTTAAATTTTTTAAAAATTACTAAAGTAAAAAGAAAAGCTAGAAAGATAATATAGGTTATTCTACTTTGATTAAATAAGTAAAAATATAGCTTAAATTATTTAAGATTTTTATTAAAATAAAGGGATTAAGATCTCTATAATAAACTTTAATTAATATTAATTAAATAGCCTAGCTAAAGTATTTACTTATATTATAATTAAAATAATAAAATTAATAATATTAATTAATATAATATTAGTTAAACTCTAGCTATATATTTTAAAAGTAGTAATATATATATAAAATAAAATTTAAATTAATATTTAAAGAAAACCCTTTATAAAGTATAGTAAGGAGAAAAGCTAAATATTACTTATTTATAGGTTATTAAAAGCCCTAGCTAGACTTTATTATATAGCTTAAAATATTAAAAAGTAAAAATACTAGGGACATAGAGTAAGAAGTATAAGCTACTTAAATATAATAATATAATAAGCTATATTATAATTAATAATAATAGGAAAATCTTTATAATAAATAATATTATATTTAATAAGTAAATATATAAAAATATTAAAGCATTATTAATACTCTTAAATTAATAATAACTTAAAAATAAAATATTTTATTAAATTAATAATAATAACTTAATTTCTTTATTTAATATCAAATAATATAATATTATTTATACTTATTTATACTTTAGATTTAATAAAAAATAATAATATTATATTATTAATTATAAAATAAAATAAGTTAATATTAATTACTTTAGAAATAAATATTATTATTATTATATAAATAGACTTAAAGTAAAGTAAATTTAAATTATAGAATTTTCTTAATTATATATTTATCTATATATTTAAATATATATTTAATTATATAATAATATTACTAATTAAATTATAAGTAAATAAAGTAAATATAATTTAAATTATTAAAATAATTATATTATTATTATAATTATTATAAGTAATTATTATAAGTAATTATTAAAAGCTATATATTTCCTAATAGTTAAATAAAAGTAGATTATTAAACTATTTAATAAACTATAAGATTTTAGGAAAAACTAAGCACTATACTTTAATTATTAAAGAATTATAATAATACTAAGAGTTTTACTTTCTTTATATTACTTATTACTTTAAGTCTTATAATATTAAAAACTAAAAGAAAATAAGCTAAAGACTATTTATTAAATAAAAATAAGCCTTTAATAAGATAAATAGCTAAAAGCTATAAATATTAAATTTAAATTAATTAAAAGAAATAAGATATTTAAATTTATAAATAGATTAATAAAAAGAATATTATTTATAAGGAAATAAATATATAAAGATAAATATAGTATATAAAGTAAAGTATTTTAATATAAAGTATATTTTATTATATAAAGTTTAAATAGTATTAAAGACTTAATTATAATAAAACTTTTATATTAATTATTAAGTTAATAATATATAAAGCTCTTTTTATAATTACTATAGTATTAAACTTAGAAATTAAGTAAATAAATATTATTATAGCTTTCTTTTATAGCGAAATTAATAAAGAAATTTATATTAAATAGTTATAAAAACTTAATAATAATATATAGAAAGTCTAGAAACTTACTAAAGTATTATATAGCTTAAAATAATCTCTTAAGATTTAGTTTTAAATACTTTATAGTTTTTTTAAAAGAATTAAGCTTTAAATACCTTAATATTAATATAAAAATCTTTATATAAAGCTATTTATTTATAATAGTCTATATTAATAACCTTTTAATTATTAAGCTATTAAAAATAAAAATTAATAAATTAAAGAAAAAATTAATAAAGTATTTTAAGATAATAAATTTAAAAGTATATTATTTTTATTTTAATATAAAAATTAAAAAAGATAAATTAAAGAAAAGTATAATACTTTTATAAAAAGTATACTTAAAGAAAGTATTATACGAATTTAATTTAAATAAATTAAAACTTATTTTAATATTATTATAAATAATAAAAATTAAATTATTTAAATTAAGTTATATAGTAAATAAAGAAATAAAATACTAATATACTTAAGTAATTAAATCTTTAATATATATAATATTAAATATAAGATTAAAATTAGTATTTACTATATTAATTTATAGCTATTATATATTAAATCTAATAAAGTAATATATTATAGCTATTAAGTAAATCCTATATTACTTCTATAGTATAATTAAGCTTAGACTTTATTTTAAAAGGCTATTCGAGGAATTATAAAGCTAAATTAATATATATTAAATAAGAAAATTAATAATATAGTAATTAATTATAAAATATATATTTAATATTAAAAGTAATATAATTAATTAATAGTTAAAGAAATAATAATTATAGTATTTTCTACTTATAAGGTAGAATATAAGGCTTAGATATAAATAATAAAGGAAGTAATCTAATTATATTAATTATAAAATAAACTTAATACTTAAGATAATAACTTATTAATTATTATTTATAATATTAATTAAAAAGTAATTACTTTATTAAAAAACTTTAAGTTCTATATTTAAATAAAATATATTAAAATTAATATATACTTTATTTAAGAAAAATAAATAATTAAAAAGATTAATATTTAATATAAGCTAATATATAAGTAAATTATAAATAAGCTAATAAAAATATTACTATATATAGATTTTAAGTATTTTTATAAAGTATTAAAAATATATTAATAAATAAGAATTAAAGGCTAATAAAACTATAATATTATAGCTTATAATATTATAAGCTATATATTAGATAAGAAAATATATATAATAATTATAAATAACTTTAATAATAAGTTATATAATACTTTATAAAATAAAATAAATATATATAATATATATAAAGATTTATAACTATTATAGAAAATATATAGAGAAAAAAAGTCTTAAAGGATAGAATTATAATAGATTATAATACTTTAAATTAAAAAAACTATATAAAATTATTATAGAAAATATATAAAGAAGAAAAGTCTTAAGGGGATACTACTTTAAACTAAAAGCTTATACGAGACTACTATAAGATATATAGAAAAAAAATCTCGAGGGGATAGAACTATAGTAGACTATAATACCTTAGATTAAGAAAACTATATATAGCTACTATAAAAGATATATAGAGAAGAAAAGTCTTAAGGGAATAAAACTATAGTAGATTATAATACTTTAGATTAAAAAGACTATATAAAGCTATAGTGCTATAGAATTAGTAAAAGGAAAAGATAAAGTATATAAGCTTTAAATTAGCTAAATAAGCTACTTTAAGAAAACTAATTATTAAAAAGAAATAAATTTAAATATATAGAGAAAGATTATTATATTAATAATATAAATTACTTATAAAATAAAGAAAGACTATATAATAATTATAATAATATAGTAAATATTCTTTTTATATAATTTCTTTAAAATAGTTTATATATAGTTTTATTAAAGCTATATAATTATTAAAAAAAAGATTAAATATTAAATATTACTACTTTATTCAAATAGGAATATTAGAATTATATATATAGGCTAGTAGTTAATATACAGCTAATATAGCGATTAATTATATACCTAGTTACATAATTATATTACTAGCTATATAGATAGTTAAGACGCGTTATAATTTCCGTAGCTAGATTAGAACTTCTTCCTTAATTAATCAACGAGTTTATCATTCAAACAGGTAGATCCTAGTCATTAGTTGGGATCACGATCTGTTCCCCTCGAGATACGGAAGCGACTCTCCCTCTCTGCTCGTTTCGTTCTCCCATGATGTTGGCGCTGTCATTTCATTCGAAAAAAAAGGCAATCGTCGGATGCTCGTTTCCATCTCGGTACCAGTCCGCCGTTCCGTTGCATCCCCCCAGTTCCAGACCCCTTGTATTAGTATGAAATGGCAACTGCCGTTAAGGCTCTGGCGCCGACTTGCTTTTACGCCCACATGGGAATGCTCCCGTATCCCACTATCTATCCCACTATCCGAATGTGTGGCTTGGTGCTTGTCGGCTACAATGTTTATATTTGGCATCACGACCCGGCCGGTAATATCGTTACATTTTGCCCCCTTCCCCGTCGCCTCGCTGCCTAGTAAACTTGTCAGAAGGATTGACTGAAAAGGGAGGACATTTCCCGGGTTTCTCGTTTTCTCTTCCTCGTCGTTTTACTGCTTCAACTGTTGTCGTCGTTATCTTTCGTTAATTATAAGCCAACTTGAATTCCGTTCCTTCAAATTGTTCTGTGCAAAACTCTTGCGCAAGCCATTCATTCGTTTACACCCCCGCTCAACATCGTGTGAAATCATCGTATCATTCTCGACTTTTTTTCCGCCCGAATTTTACTCATAAATCAATATCCTATCCTTTCAACATGTCCGCTGCTACCACCTCTGTGACTCTTATGCTTGGCGCATTCGATGTGCAGCCTTTCGTTGCATCCGTCGTCTCGGTCGGCAAGGACATCACCACCTTTGCTGTCCAGTGCGCCGACGGCACCGACCCCAACGACTGTGGTCTCTTCGGGCCCGTGACCATTGCCCAGGGTCCCAAGACTGTGAGCATGCACATGGACTTCAGCGATGAGGAGTATGGCAGCAGCAGGTAAGAAAATCAAGAACATGTTATTATGCCAGAGAGAGATTATTATTATTTAAACTTACGCCCCCTCGTCATTTTAGCAGCAATGACCTTGACTGCAAGATCGATGCCAAGGAGGACTCGCTCGACTGCAACATCTATGCCTCGTACAATCTTGCCGGTGATGAGTCTGATTTCGAGAGCTCCACCCATACCATCATGACGGGCCTCAGCGAGCTCATGTTCCCCGTCGCCGTTACCGCTGGTGTCGAAAAGCTTGGCGACTCCCCCGCCACCACCACCGCCGACTCGACCGCGACCAGCCAGGAGACTGATGCCGCCGAGACCGCTTCGGAGGGGGGTGCTTCCACCACTACCTTTGCGTCCGTCACTCAGACCACCAGCGACGCTGCTGATGCTACCGAAACCTCGTCCACCGTTGATGACGACAGTGCTGCGCCCAAGGCCACCCTGAACGCACTTCTGGCCGGTATGGCTCTCCTTTTCGGTGGTGCCCTCCTCCTTTAAGTAACTGTGAGTATGGATTGAGGATATATGTTTACGTGCAAACGTGCGATTTTGGAAAATTTACAGCATGGCGAACTTATACGTAATACCATTTCTTATCACGATATATATACCTGCGCCCCCCAGTGCCTCGACCCTCCCCTGGTAAAACTCTATGCAAACTGCTAAAAAGGTGAGCCAACCTCTGAATGAAAAAAAGCCTTAGGCTAGTAAATCCTGGAATCAAATGCGTGCGTGCTATGCAGAAATTCCAAATCGTCAAAGTTCTAAAGAAATTTCCAAACGCCGATAAGATGCGACTCCTTGCTTCAAGCACAGCCGTATGTAGATGATGATAACACGAGTCAAAAAGTTCCAAGTCGGGTTTCAAGCACATTAATAACGAACGCGCTGCTCTTCTCGACCATCAAGCCAGCTGGTGCAATTAACGCAGCGGACAGACTTTTGCGAAAACGACGTCGTCAGCTTATGTAACTTTTGACGCCACAAATCATGTTTGTTGCTCGCTGCTCACCTTTTCGTTTATGCTCTTCTTGCAGTACTTGCACTTCTTGGTGTGCTTGATGATGGGGTCCGCGGAAAGCAGCGTGTACATGTGAGCAAGGGAATAGAGCGCCAGGCCGATCATCATGAAGGAAACGACCTGATACAAGAACAGCCTAGAAAGAAGAGAGAGAAAGCAAATTTTCACTTTTAATCAGCAACGCTTATTTTATCCCCCCCATGTGTGTGTGTGTGTGTGTGTGTGTGTGTGTGTGACCCCCCAGAAAGCACATACCCGTAGGCCATGACAACGGCACCATCCTCCTGCGCCTGGTTGAGCGTGTTGTAGCCCGTGGTCTTGTTAAAGTTGTGACCGACGCGCAGGACGGCAAATTTTTGCTCAATGTTCTTGTTGATGGGGAGGAGGACCGACAGGGGCGGCATGAGGATGTCGCCTACAAAAGACTTGACTAGGTCGGTGAAGATGGAAGCGAGGCTTTATTTTTTTATCAACATCATTTCAATGTCAGCGCTCACAAAAACCAAATATCATCATGGTTGGTATCACAGAAAAAAGTAGAGGGGGGAGAAAAGAGGGTTTACATGAGTCCGAATGCAATCTGCAAAATGTTGCCCTGAAAGGCAAAGTCGATGAAGCCATCCCAGAGCCTCCTCGCTTTACGCTGGCTTCGCTCGAGGAGGGAATCCGACTCGGAGAAGGACCCGTCGTGCAACAGGTCGGCTCTGCTCCCGCGGCGGCTGCTGCTGCTCGAAATTGTCGGTAGGCATGACGAGGCCATGGTGAACAGCGAGCCTTTCCTTTTTTTTTTTTTTTTCTGTCCTTATTCTATTTCCCACGACCCGGGCATTGGAGGGGGAATCAAGAACAGGCGGGGGGAGCACTTTCGTGAGTTGCGTATAACTGGGAAAGAAGGAAGGAAGGAAGGGGGGGAAGAGGGTACGTGGAGAGTCAAGTGTTGTTGCGGGATGAGGCTAAAAGGTTTTAGCCTGGACAAGGGAAGAGAGAATCCGACGATGTGAAGAAAAGTCGAGGAGGAAACGGGAAAAAGCCAAAGTTGCAGTTTCGACGATGCGCATCCAAGATATCAAGATCTAATCAAGCAGAAAGACAGCAGCATCAGCTGGCCACGAACTAACTAACTACAGCTACTAATAGGGTAGTAGTACTGCCGCTCTCTCTCTCTCTCTCCGCTAATGATCTTCGCTATCTACCCAGTCAGACACAAAAGGACAGAGAATCCCCAGCCAATCTTTTGTTTTCCTTTGTCAATTCAAAATTGGACAAAAGGGAAAGCGCCAAACAGAACTGCAACCATTGTTAGTCGGCGGCAGCATGACGCAATGCGGGTCTATCCAGCCCTCGGACTGTACGTATGTAGATTGGCTCGCTTGAACTTGGCAAGGGGTGGCTAGGTGGTCACAAGTTCACGACAAAGGCTTGGAGGGGGAATGGCGGTATTAATAGTCCGCGCGCGCGCTGGGGGGAAAGGGGATGGCTGGTTAGTAGTCCGAGATAATGGCGGATGAGTTCAAGCACGGTTGTCATGAAACGATGCCGATGAGATGGGTATATGATGTGACATGTTTCTTTTCATTAGGATGTCGTGCTTCATATTGTAGTTCCATCCGATATGTAAATTCCAAAGAAAATGCAAGTCGTAAATTTCCAAAAATTGCCCAAAAAATCGCTTCTCGCTCAGAGCAAGAGTAGGTATCTAAAACACATTATCGAATATCTAGTCTCAAGTCTCAAATCTCATTAGTTTGGCCAACCAGAACCAAACAGGAACAGACAAAAAAAAAAGCAACACTCCTCATTAGGCCATAATGTTTTCCTTCACCAAGTCATCAAAGTCCCCAATTTTTCATCTTTCATGTATTTCCCCCCCCACTCTTCAGAAAGATGAGCGCTTCTCGGTAAAAGTGTTGCGCTTCACCTCCTTCCTCACCGCCAAGAACCTCACGGCCCAAAACACGGTCGTGGTTAGCATGGCGCCGGTGGCGGCCCACGAGATGGCCATGAACTTGCTTCCGCGCTCCACGTTGACGCCAATCTCCTCGGCGACCTTGTTGATCTCGTCGACGCCCTTGGTCGCGGCCACGGTGACGATGACGCTGGAGATGGTGAGGCACAGAAAGGCCAGGGAGGACGTCGCCAGGTTGACCGTGGGAACGATGCGCTGCTGGGGGAAGAGGAAGGCGGGCGCGCAGCCGAGGAGGGCCAGGCCGCTGAAGCCCATGCCCAGGACGAAGAGGATGAAGAGGCCGAGCAGGACGTCGTTGAGCTTGTCGATCTGGTCCTGGATATCGGTGTGCCAGCCGAGGTCGGCAATGTTCACGTCAAAGGGGCCGACGCTGATCTCCCTGTCGAGCATGGCTGTCAGGTTGAGACGATCTAGGGGGGTTCAACTGTCAGTATTGTTCTCTCACTACGGTTCCAACATGGTTAAAACGCTTCATGTTTTGTCGTGGTGAACTTACATGCTGGGGAAGAGTCGGTGCAGTTCGTGCCGTTGATGCCCGAGTTACCCTTTGAGGCATTCTTGAAGTCTCCCTCGCAAGCATTCATTACGTGAATAGAGTACCAGTCCGAGATGCCAATGGCGTCGGCCACATCACCGGCGGCATCACCGATAACGTCGTTGATCTTGTCGATGACGCCTTCCTTGGCATCGTCCCAGGTATCTTTGATGGTGTCGAGGAAACCACCGTCGTCATCGTCGTTGTCCTTGTCGTCTTTGGACTCATTGCTGCTGGTGATGAGGTCCTGGCCAATCATGGAAACATTGATCTAGATTTCATGTAAGTCAGTGTGTTCGAAGCGTGCCAGCATACAAGGGAGGACCTACTCTAGCAATGGCATAGTCCTCCATAAAGCCGTCATTATGACCAGCAAATAGCGACAGAGTGGAAAGCACGAAGCCCACGATGGATAACACCAACGGGACGACAACGATAAACCTTTGTAGTAGTGACATGTTGGACAGCCGCGTGTGTGTGTGTATGTGTGTGTGTATGTGTACCAATAGCAGATGCGTACGTTAGGTGTCACAGCCGAATTATTACAGCAAGTAAAGGGGGAAGAGAGGACATCAAGATCGAGTACATCTAGCCGCCCGGGGGAATGCGCATCAGTCTATATATGTAGTACCGGGCAAGTCCATGGGCGCTACACAAGACGTCAATGTTGGATGGACAAAGATGGACAAAGATGGACAAAGAGGGACAGAGTGACAAAGGGGACAACCAGGAACGTGGCAAAACCTAGCTTTGCCCAAACACTTGTACCACCTTCGGTCTTAGTAGTACATACCAGATGCTAAAGCATCACTGGCTCTCACCGGCCCATGATGTAAACGCCCAGATACCCAACATGTCACAATGAGAGACTAGCAGAACCAACCCCCCTCGTTTTTTTGCTGTTCATAGCCAAGACGAAAGAGGTAAAAAAAAAAGGGAGGACCCCTACGGCACTGCGGAAAAGTGGTAGCCAATGATCTAGGGCAACTGCAGGGAACCAGGCAAGGAAAAAAAATGGAAAAGAATGGGCAAAAAATCTTGGCTATGCTGGGTCGTTTGTTTGTTGGCACGGCGCAAACAAAGGAAAAAGATTGGGTTGCAGTGGCAGTTGAGCGGGTTGCGTCACCGATGCCAGATGCCGATGTATGTACTTGTAGATTAGGCACAAGTTAATGTACGGAGTACGTCGTTAGTGCTACCAGGGGAAAACCGGCTTCTGGGGATTTTTAAGGGTCTTCGCGCTTCCCTTGTTCTTGTTGGCCCTAGTAGTCCGATTGCATTTTCTACGGTGGAGAAAATCACCCACCCGTGAAAACCAAAAACTGGTTCTAGGCCAGTCGTTGCCGCGCCCAGCGGAAGCGCTCAAACTTGTAATAGGGACGGGGCGGCGGCGCCTGTTGACAGCGGCAACGGACATTTGAGGGCCCGTCGTTACACGATGCGCGCGGCTTTGTCAAACCCGCAGGTGTGGAAAGAAGGAACATGGAACATGGGAAATGATTCTGACCAAGTTTCAGATATGGGCAGTACTAGCAGTTATTTGCCTTGAAGCTTACTTGTAAAGGTTCGTTCCAGAATCCTTGGACAGGAACGGGCGCAGTGACTGGTAAACTAGGGGAAAGCATCGACGGTCAAGGAACTCAAATCAAATGGCTGGTCTTGCCGCCCTTGTTTGAGGAGGAAGCCTCAATGCCTCAATTCCGCCGGAGTTGGTTGAGTGCACAAGGGGTCTATGTCCGACAATTACGTACATATAGCAAGAAAATAATTAGATCAAGAACTTCTCTGCATGAAATCTAGGTCACCTTTAATCGAGCATGGCGATCCTGAGACTTATCTGCCATAAACAAGTGTCATTCCTCATAAATAAATAACATTGTCGGTCATCTAAACAAGGTCGTAGGAGTATCGCGGAATCATATACGACGATCAACTCCGTCTTACCAACATTAGTCCATTTGACGAGTATTGCTGCTATAGAGGAGCGATGGAGACCGAATGTTCGAGCTCAATCACCATGGATGATCAATATAATGTCGAATCGAATGCAATATGCCTTTGAATCTGACAGTCGATCAAGTGTAAACCGTTTCTCCATCGCAGCTTTGACCCAGATCATCGATGCGAGGTCGTGATGCACGTCAGTTAAGACATGCCAAGACATGATCTACATGTGTCACGAGGACGCTGAACAATAACAAAAAGCAAGTCATATTCAGCCTCAGCCTTCCCTCAGGTTAACAAAGATCAGCTTACGGCAGTCCTCGGACCTCGCGCTGACCACCTACTCAACTCATGAGAAAATCGCCAGCTGGAGTCAGCGTCCTGACTCCAAGGTGGCATGATTACGCAGTGGTGAGTGAAGTTCTCCTCTTGCACAGATTGCAAAGCGCCCAATATTGCCCATCCCCCGCTCCAAGGTTCTTCAGCTTACCAAGGTTTTAGAAAGAAAGAAAGAAAGAAAGAAAGAAAGAAAGAAAGAAAGAAAGAAAGAAAGAAGCTAAAATGACGTCGCTCATCGCTCCCCCTCCCCCGTGGCAGTAGCCACGCGGCAGCAAACAATAGTTCCAGACCACATGCACTCATCGCCCGCCCACGTGAGCTCTACAGTTAGCATCCGCTAGACCTATAGCAAGTCCCAGGACCTCCCCCAGCAACGCGGCGGGACAATATTTGGCGGCTTACTTGTATTTTAGGGGACCGTTAGCGGGGTTGGGCGCCCGCTCAAAGTGCTCCGGGCTCTCCTGCCTATAGCGGGCAAACCAGTGGAGTTTCGTCCCCTCATTCTCCTTCTCTTTGGGGGTCTTGCCTGCTACAGGACGTGATCTTCAATCACTCCTCCCGTCCTTCGATCAGCGATTTGGGGAAGAGAGAGAACATGCGATCCTGCTCCATTCGCACGAGGAAGCCCAAGCCAGGCTGAATGGTAAAAGGCCACACAAAAGTCGCTCAGACGGATATCTAAAACATTCTTCGTTCTTTTTTTCAACTTCTTGTTTATCCTTTCTTTTTTTTTACCGCCCCTTGCGCTTCGCTTCGCATGAGTCAAAGACCACACTACTACGCCCTTCCTTCGAACCAACAACGCCCGACTGGTACACACGCATAATGATAGGCTTGTCATTTTACTTTTGCGAACCATTCTCCGCAACTTCAACATCTCAGTGATGTTCTTTATTTTAAACGCGACATTATAGAGGAGAATTCAAAATATATAATCCTGCTTGAGGGGAAAACGCATACCGAGTACGGCACCACCAACTCCAACTATCGCGAGCCCCTTCGCGGGCATACCCATTGCAGCACACGACTTCTTTCTTGCCGTACAAAAACGCTCAAGATGTCTTCCATGGAAGCTAAGATTGTGGTACTCGGCGCCCAGGGCGTTGGGAAAACCTCACTTGTCATGCGTTACTGCAAGGGCGCCTTCAATCCAGCTCATACAACGTCTACCGTCGGAGCCAGCTTCCTCACAAAGCGTGTTGTTGACGCCGATACCGATACCACGGTTCGCCTGCAGATCTGGGACACAGGTAATAAGAACTTTCATTTCTCTCAGTAGCGAAAGACAAACAAGGCTAACATTTGGTCGGAACAGCCGGTCAAGAACGCTTCCGCTCGATATCCCGTCTCTACTACCGAGGCGCAAACGCCTGCATCCTCTGCTACTCCATCACAGATGCCCAATCCTTCGCAGACATGGGCGTATGGCTCACGGAACTCCGCCGAAACCTTCCCTCCGACGTTGTACTTCACGTTGTGGGAACCAAAGCCGATATAGTTGCCCGGGATCCCTCAGCTCGTCAAGTGCCCTTCGAGCGCTGTATCGCCTACGTCGCAGAGAACCTCGCACCGGGGTTAGGCAGTACACCCCCTCCAACGGCCACGCCACTTGGCCCACCCAGTTCTAGCTCTGTTGCAATGGGGATCCTGGGAGCTGGCTCCCCCGTGAGCAGCGGCGTTGTGGCCCAAGGCATGGAGCCGCGGAGCCCCAGCTCCAAGCGAAGCTCGGGTTTCTGGGCACAAGAGGTGGGCTGGGATGCCTGCCATGAGATTAGTGCCGAGAGCGGTGAGGGCGTGGAGGAGGTCTTTCGTGTGGTGGCACGCAAACTCGTCGAGCAGAACCGCAAGATGCAGCAGGCTCTGCTCATGGCTACGGCTACGCCCACCCCTGGTTTCGACAGCGGGCCTGACGGGAGCTACTTTGAGGGCGCCAACGCAAGAGGGAGTTTCCGCGTCGGTCGCGATAGGAGGAGCTGGCTCTTCTCTCCGGCGTTTTCGCCTGCCGTTACGGTCGAGCCGGCGGGAGCTGTGCGGGAGTCAGGGCATGAGGAGCCGCCCCGTCCACCAAAGAGCAAGTGTTGCTGAAAGCTAGCTGGATTCTGCACACTGAACAAGGCTCATGATTATGGCAATGTCGTTTTAGACATGAGATATGGCGTTTTGATCATCAAGCGTTTATAGGGAGGATTATTGGAAGGGTACATGCTTCCAGGAGTACCATATCTGGCTGGCATTCTGCTTTTTGTCTTTGCAAGCTTGTCTTTCTTGCTTTTGCTTGTTTGCTGTTTTTTCCCTAGCAATCACTGCATTACTTCGTGGTTGGAGTTTCGTAGGGCGCATCTCACGTAGAGTTCATGGAATCGGAGATCAAGGCAGGACTCGGAGGAATTTGTGTGTGTTTTTTTATTATTTATGTTTGGCATCATGGCACATTGATTTGAGAGTATGTGCCAAGGAGTAATCAGAGCTAATATATCGTGATGTTCTCTATCTACATTCTACTTCATCTTTCACCAAAGCGGCTCGGGTTGTTGGCCCTCAGCCTGCTGCTTCTTCTTATCGAGTTCATCGTCCACGACGGGCACGGCGGGGATGTCGACTCCGAGAAGGCGGTGCTCCAACCCAATGTAGGCATCACTGACGACCAGCACGTCAAACCTCCTTTCCTTGCCATCGCCCTCGGGAAGCTTGATCACGGCCCTGGCCTCGGGCTTCGCACCCTTTGCGAGCTTGGCCGCCCCCTTGCTGGACCAGCCCAGGCGCTTGATGGCGATGACCTCGTCCCTCGCCATGTCGGCCACGAGGACGAACCAGCCTTCCGTCTGGGGCTTTGGGAACCTGGGCGCGTAGATGCGGGCATCGCGCTCGGTCAGGGGGTTCCGGCGGCGGAGGTGGACCGTGAGGCTCAGCGCCGTCTTCTGAGGCACCGTGAGGGTGATGTCGGGGAGGTGGGAGGCCGTCTTGGTGAAGGAAGGTAGCTGGGGCTTGGGGACGTTGAGGGTGTTTGCCAGAGCGTTGAGCTGAGGCGGCTTCATGGCTGCGATGGCGGCTAGCGATGTGTCGTTCTCGACTTCCTCGTGAACCCCGGGGAGGATCGAGGCTGGGGCTCCGTCGGGCCAGCGGGCGGATTTGATGCCCTGGAGGAGACTGATCATGCGCAAGCAGCTGGACAGGAAGCCTAGCTCCGCGAGGACGTCGATGGAGGCCTGAATGATACGGATGGCCTGGTCGAGCACGCTCGTCTGGTCACCCACGTAATCTGTTATGGGCAGCTCGATGCGGGACATGTGCGCCTGCAGGAGCAGGAAGGCCTTGACGTGTGGATCCCACATGGGCAGACCGAAAGAGTGGCCGGGGAGGGGGAGATTCTCGGACAGGGTATCGTTGATGAGATCTTCGTTGTGGCGGACGGGAAGCTCGTCGTACTCGGCCGCGCGGGACATCCAGGAGAGCACATCGAGGAGCGTGGCGCCGGCCTTTGCGTGGCGGACCAGATGACGAATGGTCTTGTGGGAGAGATAGTAGTAACTCATAATCTTCCCTAGCGGCGTCGAGTCGACATCTCCGTTGGGGAAGATTTCGACGCACTTGGAATCCGCAAGCTCTCCAAGCGACTTGTTGACCATTTCCACCATGAAGTCGTTTGCCAGCTGCTGCGCGACGATACTACTGTGGTCCTCGGCCGAAATTTCAAGCCCGTAGTAGGAGGGGTTCTTGTGCAATCTGCGGAAGAAGAAGGTCCACGTCAGGTAGTCCAGCGCATCTTGTTTATTGACAACCGTCTCGGCCGATACCTCTGCACACAAATGGTTGTCCAATACCGTGTGAAGCGAGGATTCAACGGGGAAACCGGTATGTAGGAAGTGCTTGTAGAAGTCCTTCTTAGCGTCCTGAGTGAAGATGCGCGCCACACCGGAGTTGTCAAACTGCGGTCGACCGGCTCGACCAAGCATCTGGAGAACATCTGTCAGGTCCATGTCCTTGTAGGCTTCAATTTTGGCGTCGTAGAACTGGGTACCCTTGACGACGACGAGGTGGGCTGGCAAGTTGACGCCCCAGGCCAGAGTGCTGGTGGCGATGAGGATCTGAATCTTGTTGTTCAAGAAGAGCTCCTCAGCCAACTGACGATCAGACTCGACCAGACCAGCATGATGCAGACCAATGCCAAAGTTGATGGCCTCTTTCAGCGCATCGTCCTTGACTCTAGCCAAGTTCAGCTGAAGGTCTTCTTCATCCATGTGGAGGAATCGACGAGGGTTATCCTCCATGCCGCAGAAGTTGATCAAGTCCTTGGCAGTAAGGCGTGTCTGTCTTCGAGAAGGCACGAAGACAATAACGGGCTTGGTGGGACTATGGTTCTTGACAGCAAGGAATGTCGGTCGGTTCATCGATTGCATCAAGGGACAGAAGCCTCTAACTTCAGGGAACCCGTCGATGTACAGCTCAAGAGGGACGGGGCGGACCGAGTGACGGAAGTTGAAGAGACCCTCCTTGACGCCCAGCCAGTTGGCTAAATCTGAAGCATTGGCACATGCAGTGGACATTCCGAGCAGGCGAACGGCATTCTTGGTGGATGAGGCAATGTAGTTCATACGCGACACAATTATCTCCAAAATGGGTCCTCGATCACCAGCCAACAGGTGAATCTCGTCAATGATGACAAGACTCACCTGCCGAACATATCCTCTGGTTTGCCACGAACGTGATATACCATCCCATTTCTCAGGGGTAGTAATGATAATATCCGCATCCTTAATCGTTCTAGTATCAGGAGTGTTGTCACCTGTCAGCTCGACGAGCTTCAAGCCCAGCGGACCGGCCAGCCTCTTGCCCCAGTCCTTGACCCTTTCTCGGACCAAAGCCTTCATGGGTGCAATGTAGACGACCTTTGACTTTGGCCGTTCTCTGAAGGCCCACCACATTGCCAACTCTGCAGCAACAGTTTTGCCTGAACCGGTTGGGGATCCAAGCAGCACGTTTGCAGGTGTATGGTACAGAGTATGGAAGATCTGTGTCTGCATGGGGTTGAAGAATTGGAAGCGTTGGGCGTAGAGCTCCTCCAGTCCGGGGTTCTCGAGCGCTGATATTGGCAGCGGCTGCAAGTTGAGAAGCTCAGTGTAGACGCTCTCCGTGTCAGGTCGGATTAGGTGCTGGAAAGAAACTGGCGTGACTGTCTCAGCGCCCAGCCACCTATCCGAGATGGCCCGCACGTAGATCTGTTTTGGCAGAGGATCAGAAAGAGGAATTGTAAAGTGCAGTTCGTGATCGTCATGCAGCTTCCTACGATTCAGGATGAAGAACTCGTGATGATAAATCTCTGAAGTCTCAGAGTTCTCCACCCAGATGTAGAATGATTCCGACGTCCCATGGAACTGGTCCCTCCATTGAAAATCAGGTGCGACGTAAAGCTTGATCCGGAGGACATCTCTGTTTAGAGGGGCGATCTCAGCCTCGACTACGACGGTAGGGAAGTTTTTCAAGATTCTGCCAATGGTCGTGCCCGCAGCGTGGTTGTGCACCAAGCTACCAATCTCAGCATATTCCATCTCCTTCATAGCTTCAATGCTGAGGTGGTCTTTAGCATCGAGCTGGTTTAAGACGGGCTTCGGTAGATCAAACTGATGAAGGGCATGTTGAAACGGCCATATCCTCTTCTCAATCGACTTTGCCAGTGTCAAAAGAACGAGACACTGATGGCCCCAGCGGCGGTTCAGTGCCAGCATGAAGAGCGCTCGGCAGATGCGACCAGATTGCTGGGCGACATAGTTCATATCATTCATAAGTGCAAAGTCCTCGGGCTGCTGCCTCGAGATGTAGGATTGTAGAAGAATGTTGGTCTTCGCCTGAGGTGTGTCAATGCCATGGGCAACATCGCAAGGAACGATGTCGTTCTTCAAATGCATCAACTCGTTAGCTTCTGAGTCTCTCGACTGTATGTTGTCGAATTCGCCGCTCATAGATATCATCTTCAGGATATCCGCCTCGGACGCTTGAGGCTTCATCATAGTATTGAATACTTGAATACTGGTGTGAAGAATGTAGAATTGGCTGGCAATGCGGCCAATATCCTTACTGCGCAACTCCTCGGTATTCTCGTTGAATATAATCATTTGACATTGCTGCAACGTTCGAGCTGCCTGTATAGCGAGCTGACGGCGTCTCTGCACCAGACTTGGGTCGTCACGAATCTCCGCCCACTCAATACCATAGGTCATCGGGCTCTTCCTCATCCGCACGAAGAGGTACGAATAGCCAATCCACTGAACCGCATCAGGAATAGATGTCACCGTTCCCAACGCAATCTCGGCGTTCAGATTGTCGACGAGCTTGGTTGAAAACTTGGACTCGATCGGCAGCTGCTCGGTTACTGCTGAAAGATAATGCTGCAGCTTATCATGCGTAGTACAGATCATACCTATACCGGTGTCTTCGAATTGAGGACGGCCGGCACGACCGAAGATTTGCAGCACATCTAGGATGCCAAGATCAACAAATTTACCGTCCTGGGCGCTGTAGACTTGTGTGCCCTTGATGACGACTGCTGCGGCAGGCAAGTTGACACCCCAAGCCAGTGTGGCAGTACAGCAAAGCACTTTGAGAACGCCTTCGCCGAAGAGCCGCTCCATTAGGTTCCTATCGGCTCGGGCCATGCCGGCATGATGAATGCCAATGCCCTTGGACAGAAGCTCACGAATTTCTTTGGATCTGGACGACTTCATGTCTCGCACTGCTTGGTCGAACCCAGGGTGTCCGCTAGGATCGAACAAGTCGGCACAGAAAGCTTCGATGGCTTTCTGGTGCAACATCTTTGCCGTGAGCATGGTGTCTCTACGAGAGTGCACAAACACCATGACTTGGTGATCCCTCTCCAGCATATCCTTGACCTTGTCGAAGGCGACTTGGTCCAGGTTTTCCCTAGACGCCTTGCTACCGGCTTTGCCCTTGACGCCAATAAAGTGCTGTTCCAGGGGCACGGGACGGAAGGAGGCATCAAAGTAGAACAGACCAGCCTGCTTGTTCACCTTGAGGAATTCTGCCACGTCGACATAGTTGGGCAAGGTGGCGCTCAGACCGACGATACGAATAAGGGATTGCGTGCTCTCGACCTGTCTTTCAGTTCTTGCAACGAGAGACTCGAGCACGGCACCGCGTTCGTCGTGGAGCATGTGAACCTCGTCAATGATGAGCAGCCGAACCTTTTGCACAAGCTCAGTATCGCCTGTACCTTTTCTCGTCACCACGTCCCACTTCTCAGGGGTAGTGACGATGATCTGCGTCTGCACGATCTCGGCCTTGGTGAGTTGCATGTCACCAGTGTACTCGCGACACTTGATGCCGAGCCAGGCGAGACGCTTGCCCAGCTTCTCCGTGATTTCCGCTGCGAGAGCCTTCATGGGGGCAACGTAGACGATCTTGAAGTCATCCACATTAACAGCGAAATCTGTCACCTGGGGGTTTTCTATCGGATTGGGCTCACTGTGCTGCCCGATGGTATGCAAAATAGTGAGCATTGCTGCATCAGTTTTACCAGCACCAGTTGGGGCACAGATGAGCATATTCTCGCTCGTCTTGTAGCCTACAGGGAACACAAGGCTTTGCATGCGATTCAGTGTCTTGTACCCCTTGAATGTATTCCGACAGAGACCATCGAGATCCGAGATCTTGATCAATTTTCGCCCAGGCCCGAGGGTACCTTTTTTCCCGGCGGGAATCATGTACTCCTCGTACTTCTCAAACTGTAGCCTCTCGGTGCCAGGGGGCAGGCCATACTTCTTGCCAGTCGCGCTCAGCGTGTTGCCAGCCTGATAAGATCGATAGACATGAGGATACTCGGGTTCTTTACTATGAGCTGGGGCCAGATCGGCGTTCTTGTGCTCAAAGTCCTGTCGTCGTAATGCCGCCTCTCGCTCGCTCTTGGATAACAGTCTCTGGCCAGTCTTCTGCTGCGAAGCCTGTGCTGCCACGGCAGAGATGACCTCGACCCTATGGGCAAGCAGCTCGATGATGAAGTCCAGATCTTCGAAGCCTACTAGGTCCGTCAGGTGCGCTTGGAGTTCCTCGTCCGGTAGGCCAGACTCGAGCACACTGAGAATTTGGGTCTGGAAGTCGTCGGCTGAAACCCCGCTCTTGGCTGAGATCTCGGAGGATTTCACCATAAGCCACTCTAGCCCGTACTCTGCTGAGCCGTCGATGCCATCTGGCTCAATGTAGTCGCTGCTATCGTCGTCTTCACCGTCGTCACTGATATAGTCCCAAACATCGTGACCACTACTGGTCCCTGACGAGTATCCACCAAAGTCATCATCGTCAAGATCTTCCTCTACCCACTTCTCCTGTGGTGGCAACTTGAGATCGGCCAAGGCAGCCTGCATGGCTGCGAACTGTTCACGCCATTGAGCCTCGGCGGCATCAAGTTGATCGGATGCCATCTTCGTCCTTTATTCCTTTGAAAGTTCCTTCTCTCCGCTATCTTCTGAGTGTCTGTTTTTGTATTCAGGAGGAGTAGATAGGCAATGCGATCTGTCAACCAAGGCAGCGATATATGTTAATTATCAGCTCTTCCTGATGGACGCGTATGAAATTTACGTTTGAAATGCAGAGTCGAGACTGATAGGGTAATAATCATGGAGTCATACCGGCACCTTTTTTTGTGGGTTATTTTGGCTGATGGATTTCGACCTCCCCAAAGGAAGTCGCTGTCCGCAAAAGACCTGCAGAGCAAGGTACCTCCCACCCGGGTGGAATCTAAGCTTGGCGGCAGGTATCGCACTAGAACCCCAACACCCGGATGTGGGCGCATGTGACGCCAGCCCAGGCGGCAGCGGACAATGCAACCTCCAAATCAAGACTCTGACCTCCATCCAACCTTCGGCCATCATATACCCTCCTTTTGAAGTCCAGGCTTCCGGATTCCTCCTCTTCAATTAATTACTACTTCTCTCCCGACGACTGCGAATTCTTCCTGCTTTCGAAGCTTTTCGATTTGACGTTTTCGACGATACAAAACTTTCTACCCTCCTCCCCCCCCTCCATTAACACCGGCAAGATGAAGCTTTACTACATCGGCGTACGGACACCTCTTACTCCACGCGAGCCCAACCATCATTCACCGATCATTATAACTGACACTCTGCGTGTGTCTACACCAACAGATAATCCGCAATGACTCCAAACCCGCACACGAGCTCGTCGCCGAGAAGGACTTGACCTCCTTCTCTCGCTTCACCCGCGCCAAGTCCGTCCCGCCCTAGCCCATGAACACAATCCGGCAAATTCACCCCGAAGAAACTAACATTCAAGTCTTGGTAAAAAGCTATGGCGAGTTCATGTCAGTGTTTTCAAAGACCGTCGCCGAGCGCACCGGCGCGGGCCAGCGCCAGGACGTCGAGGAGCAGTCCAATACCTTCCACGCATACGGTCGCAGCGAGGGCGTCTGCGGCATCATCATCAGCGATCAGCAGTACCCAGCCCTCGTCGCCCACCAGCTCCTCTCCAAGGTCGTCGATGAGTTCCTCACCAACAACCCGCGCTCCTCCTGGGCCTCGGGCACCCCGACCCTCCAATTCCCCGAGCTGAAGGACTACCTCGCCAAGTATCAGGACCCCTCTCAGGCCGACAGCATCATGAAGATCCAGAAGGAGCTCGACGAGACCAAGATTGTCCTGCACAAGACTATCGAGAGCGTGCTACAGAGGGGCGAGAAGATTGACGACCTCGTCGCAAAGAGCGATGGCCTCAGTGCCCAGAGCAAGATGTTCTACCGTACGTGCTACCTTCTACAGTGACGGAACCCTTTAAAAGCTGACCATCTCTAGAACAAGCCAAGAAGCAAAACTCTTGCTGCCTTTTAATGTAGTTTAACTTCTTACTCGACGGCGTTGGTTTTTTTCTGGCCTCATTCCCCCCTGTTTTTACACCGCTTTTATGTGGCTAGCATTTCTTCCAATTTTTGAAACGCTCAC
This sequence comes from Trichothecium sympodiale, assembly GCA_003012115.1. Taxonomy (NCBI): domain Eukaryota; kingdom Fungi; phylum Ascomycota; class Sordariomycetes; order Hypocreales; genus Trichothecium; species Trichothecium sympodiale. The sequence continues at coordinate 57,439 of PXOB01000110.1, read as the reverse complement.
TGTACTTTCTTCGCTGCGACTTTCATGGTTTCCTGGAAGCTTTGGAAACAGGATTTACCATACATGTTGATTCAGTAGAATCGAAGACGATAACACGAGATGGGATAGACGATGAAATAAATATATTACTCGGTGAACCAATGACCTAAAGTTATAACGCTAGGAATGCAACCTTTTCCGGGAAAGGAAAGCTTTCGAAATTTTAAGTAATCCCCTTGATGCTCCTTGCTGAACATTGAACAATCAATGCGCCATGTTTTACCTATCCTCCAAATCGTCCAACACATGATCATCCCCTTGTCTTCCAAGACAGGGGCCGCAGAAGAAGAAGAAAGAAAGAAAGAAAGGAAAAATCTAGTAGGAAGCATAAAGGAAATAGAGGAGACTCTGTCATGTAGTCAATACACAGTAAAGGTCGCTTTCAAACCAGTGAAGCACCTCGTATAATGCGTCTAGCCGATTCATCGGCCAGTCAGTACCGAAGTACTAGATGTAGTAGCAGTATGTACCTAGGAACTGTCGGCGATACCCGTAATGTTTCAGCATTGTAGCCAACGCAGGCAACAGTTTTTCTTCTTTTCTTTCAAGCCCCTTCTAGAACGATCTGCTCGCTTTTTCTATGCACGTGCATTGCTGTTGGCCTCAGGAGATCCGACTCAGCCTGCACCTCAGGATGAACTATTGTCGGTGTTGCAGTCTTGGTCTCAGCCAAGCGCTCGTTTTCACCGATGGCGATCTTGCCCACGGCTGCTTTTTGAGCCCTGTCCTTGCGCTCTCTCTTGCTCGGCGCGTTAAAGGACCCTAGCAATTGCTGTTGCTCGCGTGACACACTTATCTGACGTGTGATGGACTTCTCGACGGCTTCTTTGAGTGCCTCCTCGGCTGCGATCTCCTCGGGGGTTTTCTCCGGCGGAGTGATGACGGTAAACTGTTCAGAAGGACCCATTGATGATCGCGAAGTCGTCCTTGAAGCACTGGTCCCCTCAGATACTTGCACAGGTGGGGTAATCATCTCCCACTCTGGCTCTTTAATCGTCGGCCTCAGCTTATCGGAAATAGTGACCGGTGACTTCTCTTCTATCGTAACCGGTGAAAGAGCGCTGTCAGGTGTTGGCATTTGCCTCTGGAATCTGGATGCCAAGGTTGCTTTGGCGTGCTTGACTGACCCTGCGCGTGTACGGGAATCTGGGAACTGAGAGGCCAAGGGGAAAGTCTGAGCCCGGGTTGCTTCATTGGTACCAGTCTGCTGTTGGAAATCGGCTCTGGAGGGAGATGGCAATAGTGCTGGCGATGTGTTTGATCGCGCTCGTGGGGATCTAGGAGCTGCGTTGCTAGCTTTTGCAGCCCCTGGGGGAAAGAGGTACAGAGCGGGAGAGGGCTTCATAGCCGCGACATTCTTCAAATGTGGAGGTTGAATTTCTGATGCTCCGTCTTCGACTTTCAACTTCTCCAATGTAGCCTGGCGACGGGCTAGGAGTCCGGTCGCTGCGGGATCTGAAGGCAACCGAGGCCTGCTGGGCTCTAGGCTTGACTGCTGACTGGGCTGTTCAATTGGCGTCTCTGGTAGTTGTCGAGATGCCTGCGCTTGAGCTTGAGCATGAGATTGGGTTTGTTCCATATGCTGCGCTGTCCCGTGCGGCGGCTTTTGTAAAACTTGGCCAAACATGATGCTGTACCTCTCCATCGTGATATCCGGAATATCCACGTTCAGTAGTGGCTGGCGGGCAATGATAGTTTTCGGGGCCATTTGACCAACACCTTGTCCTTGTTTCCTTGCTTCCATGGCTGGTACAGCCGGTGGTGCTCGGCTAGGATGTTCTAGTGTTTTGCGCTGAGACGGCGGCACCATTATCTGCGCCGGACCCGTGGGCTCAGTGTTGGATCGAACAACTATGGGTTTATGTTTAGAGCCAGAGACTGCCGCAGAAGGACTTCGCATGAGAGCACCCCTCGAGGGCTGCTCAGGCGGTTTTGGTATTGCAGGAGTTTTGACGTTCGGGGGGGCTGGAGCGTCCTCAGGCTTCGGAAAGGGGCTGGACTCGGCCCTGGTTCTTTGAGACTTTGACCTGAACAGACTCCATTTCCTTTGCTTGGGCTTCAACGGCGAGTCCTCCTGCTGGTGAGGGGCAGGGGAGGGGGTAGATGAAGGGATGCTTGTTGTTGAGCCTGGATTCCTTCTCGGAGGCTGCCATGCTGCCGCAGGCGGAGGATGCTGTGGACTACCAAGAGCCATGCCGATATTATTTCCCTCGACGTCTCCTTGCTCTCCTAAAGACTCAGGCGTTGCAGTCCGCACAGTCATGAATTCTTTGCTTCTGGGTTGCCTATCCGACGGGCTGATGTCTGGAGAAGGTAATCGATTGCGCAAAGGCACGTGGAATGAACGAAAATGCTGTTGCTGTTGCTGCTGCTGCTTCTTGTCCAGTGTACTCGTCATGAGGTAGAGGTCATCGCGGGACTTGCGCTTATCAAAGTCTGTTCTCTTGCTCACTCGTGAGGTTGCACCGGAACTGCTGCTCGGACGCTCTTCCAGAGCCGCCGTTCTCGAGCGCGGAGACATTTATGCGATGATTTGCGACGAAGAATGGATATGTCCTTATTAGTGCCGGCCGGCGGGCATTGACGAAAGCTGATATTAGAAACGGAACACGTAGAGAACCGGGGCGAAGTCGGAAACAGTTAAAGGCGGATCGCCACGGGGAAAGTAGGTGTAGTGATGTATGTAACGCAGGCTTGTCGTCAAGATCGTTGGTGGGTTTTGTGCTGGTCAAACTTGGGTCCGACGCAAACAACCGTCCTGACGAATGAATGAAGTGGACGAGTCAAGTGAAACCAAGATCAAATGACGAGTGACTTGTACAAAGTAATTTATCCAGGTGCACCATGTAAGTAATATGTATGTAGTATACACATTCGCATGTCCTCCGTACGATTGGGCGTACTACGTTAGTAGTACTCCGTACTCCGTACATATCAGGTAGCATCCAAGAGGAAGGCCTCCTTACCCTCACGACTAGCCAAGCATGCAGGGCTGCAATACTTCATGCTCCCTCCCAATACCACCAACACGAACTTGGAGATTTGCGTGTCCCAGATGTTCTCGACAAAATTGAGAGCATGGCAGTCTTGGTTTCTCTGGAGGGACCCTTGTTCGACCAGGGGGTACCGACCCTGGGTGGAGTTTGCAACAGGGAAGCCTGTTGGGCATATCGAAATCGGAAACAACGGTTGGCCGGGGCTCGTGTTTCAAATTAGAATGAAGGACGAGAGCATGTTACAAAAAGGCTGGCTTGACACCAGCAACTCGTCAACTGGCCGGTCGACGCATCAACGACGAATCCGAGGTGCCCCTTTCAATCAGATTAACATGTTGCGCTTTAGACTCTTTGGGTGTATAATCCGAGAGAGTTGAAGCATCTAGAACTTGCCCTAGACTGCAAATTACCTTGCCCATCTTGAGCGGCTCTCTCCGGAGTCTGCAGCTGTGGCTTGATCATGCGCGTTCCGCAACAAGGTGGGACACTTGCTCGCGTGCCCGACTTTGCATCAAAAGTACTGAATTGAGGGCATTCAGGATAGATCCGACAACTTCCAAGAACGCGCGCGAGAAGTTAGGACGCAAGAATCGCAGGGTGGTCCATGACAGCCAGCAGTTTAAGTACAGAGCACTCCGTATTTAACATGAAAGCTTGGACCGATCGGCAATTGAATCGAAAATCCGGCTTCTCGATAATGACGGCCCCAAAGATCTAATAACCGAAATAGGCACAAAGTATGTAAAATAGACGACGCTCCGTTGAAGATTCCGTTGAAGATTGCCTCAAGTGTAGACTTCCAGTAGGTACCACACTAATAGTTCCGTACTGCCTAACCTACACACAAAAGATGAAAGTGGGGAGATCAGCCCTCTGGTAGGGTAGTTGGGGAGCACCTGCCATGCCCCACTAAGCAGGTTGAACTGAAAGAGCGGCGAGAATTGTAGAAGGAGCACTTGACGCCATGAAGGCATTATAGTATTCGGATCTTGCCCGGGATAAAGTATGAACTACTAAGACATGTGAAAGGTGTATTACAACTTATCCAAGCCAAGGTCACATACTACGTGGCGTAGTAATCACAGGAGGTTTCTGTAACAGCATGGCAACTTGGCATCTCACTGCATGGACAAGCCACCACGCCAATAGCCCTGAGACTGTTACGTAGTTTGCAAGCTGTAACACCCTGAAAAGCTACCGTATTTCAACATTCATGTAGAGCTAATTGTCTGCTTCAACATCCAGAGGAGTACGAAGTAGGGATTCTAAAAGAAATGCCGCTCCGCCGCTTTGTCGGTGAGCAGCCAAGTTTGCTTGATCTCCTTGGGCTTGTGGACCTTTAGGACTTATACCCAAGCAAAACGCTCCAAGAACAAGTAGCAGCAAGCTTCAAAGGATGACCAGGTGGAATTGCGCCCTGAAGGTTTCTATGTGGCGGTAAGCAAATACAACCCAGGGGTCTCTCGTTACCGCCTAAGCACAGGCAACGGTTTTTATCCACAGGTTCGTTGAAGCGTGTCGCGATCGTCCCCCGAAAGAAAGAAAAACAAAGGGGAAGAACCCTAATTTGTCAGGCTAACTTACCGACTTGGGACTCTTTGATGATGTAGCGTTACGGAGTATACCCAGGTACGTCCGACCTACAAGGGAACCCTACCGTAGAGACTGGACTGTAGCAGGTCCTTGAAGCTCTTCACGGTGCAAGGCCGGCCCCCAAAGGTCCCCGCGGCGGGGGTGAGTTGATGTTTAGACCATCTAAGCATCCAGTGGCAGCCCGCCGCGCCGCGGTAGTAGGCAGGCGCCCCCCCCGATAGACCACCGCAGGAACGGACAGCGTAGGCCAGCTGGTTGCCCGTGGGTTTGCTTGACATTTTTTTACGTGACTTTGGGAAAAGGCCATGAGGTGAGGGGCAGGTCGTCATTCTCCATTCTACCTAACATCCACATCCACATCAAAACACAGTCCACTCCGCCTTCTCTTACTTTCTTTTTTCCCATCAAGATACCCCCCAAAGCTCGTATACATCTCCCGACTTTTCATAGTCTTTCCTTCACCTTTTTTCCCACGTCCTTTCACATCTAAAACTCACTTTCCTCAATATGTCTTGGCAAGGTCAGTAAAAATCAACCCCTCGGCGCAGGGAGGGGGTAGGGGGGGGAGGGGGAGAGAAGGGGAAAGCTCCTTGAGCTGGAACCCCACCTTCTTGTTTACCGAACGTGCTGCGAAAGGAGGGGAGCTAACGTGTTGCATCGAACAGCGTACATCGACTCGAGGTAAATCACCAAATCACAGCTTGATTTTCTAATAAGGAGAAAATGAAGAGGGGAGACTAACTTTGTGATTTCTAACAGCCTCGTTGGCTCTGGTCACATTGACAAGGCCTCGCTCATCAGCGCCGCTGGTGACAGCGTTTGGGCTACCTCTCCCGGATTCGACGTACGAGCTTTCCCATCCACTACGCTACTATCGCGCAAGGAATACGGTCTAACGAGAAGTCATGGTTATAGCTCAAGCCCGAGGAGATGAAGCTCATCTCCACCATTCTCGGTGGCGATGCTGCCGCTAAGGACAAGGCTTTTGCCGATGGTCTCTACGTCGGCGGCACGCGCTTCGTCATGGCACGCGCTGAGGACCGCTCCATCTACGCTCGATCGGTACGAGACTCTTTTGCAAATATGTTGGGGAAATTTTGACTGACAAAAGGTTTCTCGTTACAGGGCCGTACCGGTGTCGCCATCGCCAAGACTAAGCAAACTATCATCGTCGCCCACCACGGCGAGGCTGCCATCGCCGGAAACGCCACCTCCACCGTCGAGAGTCTGGCCGACTACCTCATCGGGCAGGGCTACTAAGGAAATATGGGACAATGATTAGGAATACAAACGCAAGTCGCCTTGCTAAAAAAAAACAGCGAGACAGTGTTAATACTGTGGTGCGTTTTCATTCTGGAGTCCAGGGGAGGCGACGGAAAAGAGGTTGGATGAGAAAGAGGATTTCTTTGATTCACTCTGGTCGATGGATGAGGTTCAGGGGAGGTCTCTTTGTCTTCTCTTCTTCATGACATACGATTCTGCATATAAGCAATAAGATGACCCTTGGTACAATTTATGCAGTTATTTCCGTGATCGCCGAAGCGTCGTGATCTGTATTATATCTTTTCAGTCATTATACATTGTCTCAAGTACACTCCAGAGCAACAACCGGGAGTACCGTCTGTAGAACGCCAATAATTGCCTTTGGCCGTGTAGCCCCCCGACCTGCCCAACTCCTAACAAGCCATATATTCCCAAAGTTTTCCCCTCTGTAGGTATCGCCGCCCTTCGTAAATCGTCGACCCCAGCTTAGGCGAGGTGCTGCCCACTCTCCATTCCCATGTATCTCTTAAGCAACTTCCTCCTCAAACAGGAAGCTCGGCATTCCTCCTAGCCAGCCCACTCCTATCGACTGCGGCACCGATATAGGGGCCGACGACGGGCAAACCTCTTGCGAAGCCCGCGATGGTGCCTAGGAAATCACCAAAAAGCACAGCAATTCCGTACGCCTCTACAATGAAGCCTATAAAGGTCCACCGCATGAGGATTAATATCACGCCTGCAAAGAAGGCCGCGGTGCCTTTGGCTTTTTGTTTCCGCGCGAAGAAGAGGAGTGTTTTTTGCGGGCCGATGATGATTGTAAGGCCGATGAGGAACAGTATCTAAAATCGGTCAGGGGGGTTCGCTCGTTCGCTCGTTCGTTCGGGAAGAGATCCAGGGACGTACGTTTCCCATGGCGAGCCTACATATGTTTGTTAGCTTGACTTTGTCCATTTTTTGCTCAATCGAGGCTGGTAGGGGCTTACATGGCACGATCAAAGAAGAGCATCACTCCTCCGATCAGGAAGAAGCCACCTGTTGAAGGGGCCCATCAGCATCTGGTGTTTGTCACTTTGCGCCTACAGCGCTGTCGTTGAATTGCGTACCTCCGGAGCAGAAGACTACCCCTATTTCTATTGTTTCGGTCAGCATCTAGATTTATACACATTCAGGGCCACTGGTCGATTCATGTTGGTGTCGTGGAGTGACTTTGCTCCCCCAGAGAGCACATACTTTGAGTATCAGACAACCACATCGACATGTTGGGCGGTTTTGCGGAGGACTCCTGGATAATATTATTATTGTTGTAGTAGGCTAGAGCTTGCGAATGTGGTCGTCAGGGTAATTCGACTGATCGCAAATGCAAGGTAAAAATGAATGCACTGTTTCGTAACGTCGTTGGAGATTAAGACAAGAAGCTGTAAACCAAATCTGGCTTGATCGAAGGAATTTACTGCAAAGACGGGACAATCACGAGCCTGCCAGCCAAGCTCCCTCGAGCTAAGGGGTCTTTTGTGATGGTGGTGGGCTGGAACCCGTCAGCGATCCGTACCCGGCTGGCTGACACCCGTCATTGGCTGCTTGGCAACCCCCTGCGCTTTTCTTAGGTATCGTACGGCTGTGCTAAAATTTCAATTGCAGCCTTTTCTTCCCTCAACATATTCTCCCACCTATAATGTAATTCGAACCAAGATTGCACGCACCTCACGCGTCATCTGGAAAACTGCTCAAGGCTGGCCTGATCATTCTACCATTGGACACTCGAAGCACTGTCAAGTCAATCTTCTGCATTGCTAGTTGAGCCCCGATTCGAGCTCATGTCATAAGCAAGACGAACGCTATCGACCAAGTGGGCGTATAGATTCAATTTTCTGTCTTGCCTAGCTCTACAATATCAGACATGTTTTCTATGTACAGTCGCAGTCATGGTTATCCTATCTAGGACGATTCTGGCCATCATCATACCGCCACGACGGCTACGAGATTTCTTCTCTAGCAACTGAGTTATGTTCTCCATACGTTCTCGGTATTTGTCGACCTTGGCGGAGAACAACCTTTTTTTCTCTTGATCACGATTAAGCCGGAGCGTCAATTGCCACCCTCTCGTCGAAAGGCGGAGGATGCATAGTTGGGGCTTGACTTTGTTGGTCGTACATATCATACATAGATCGAATCTAGTAGCAGCGGCTCCCACCCTTTCTTCCTGCGGGTTGTTGTCGAGACCCTGAGTGATGCGTAGTAAATATCGATGCGGCAGGCATTCGAGCCGGGTGAAAATAGAAGGGCTTGAGCGTAGTATTATGCAACTCATTACATAGGCTGCTGCTCACTTGAGAACGACGTGCGCTCCACGAGCCTCAAGGAACTGCTCCGCCGTGCTCTGTGGCAAAGACCTCACGAATCCAAACACCTCTCGATTATGGTACCTCAACCTCGTCTTGGGGTCGAGATATGGTGCAGGTAGGCCCGTGACATCGCAGTAATGCTTCGAGTGTGCCAGCGACGGCGCGGCCTCAATATTCGTGTACGTCGCAGTCGGAGCAGCCAGGCCACCCGCCGCGGCCGGCAGACCCGATTTGAGGTTCTTCTCTAGCACCAGCTTCGACAAGCTCTGCGAGGCCTGGGCGAGATTAGGCTGGCCGGAGCTCCCGTTGCTGGTCGCTGGCGTCGAGGTGCCACTCGTCGAGAGGCCGTCGTCCTTGGCCGCAGAAGGCGTGACGTCGCCGCTAACGTCCTGGGGTGTGGCGAGGGCTGATGCTTCGCGTTTCGATGCGTCGCCGACGATGGCTTTGAGATTCTTGTTGCGGCGCTGGTTGGGTCGCCAGCTGGGGTTGCGGAAGTTCTTGTGGACGGAGTGTATGTCGAGCTTCTCGATGAGCTGCTGGTGGGCAATCTGGGCTTCGGTGGGTTGAGCCATCGTGACGGTGGTCTGATTGGGGGGTTTTCCCTTGGGTAGGGGGATCAATTGACAAGAAATGACTAGGTGGTGATGCACGCTATATGACGTTGAGGTGATCAGGGTAAATAGATGAAGTCGGTAGGTTCTGCCGCGCTTGACCGCGTCTAACTCGGGAGCTATGGCGGCTGGTGATGGACCGCCGTTCAGTGTGTTTAGGTGTGTGGGGTTTGCCCATATCGGCTTCAATGGTGCTGGTAAACACGGCTTCTCTTTCAACTCGTAAACAGAAAGATACCAACGCCCATCATTTAACATGGTACGCCCGCCCAAATAAATACACATGGGTAGTCAAATATACTCACTTGTTTTTTTTTTTTTTTTGTTTAGGAAAGCCCTCATGAGCATCAGCAGAACTTGCTGCTATCGCGTATCATCACCAACGTGGTGAGGACTCCCGGATGAGACAGCACATTGATCAAGACATCCCTTGCTTACAACTATCAAAGGAGAAACTCAATGAGTCCGTCATGGTAATGAACAAGAGCCTTCAGGTATATCAAAATTAGAAAATGTATTCATCATCATCTTGGTCACTAAACAAACGGACAGGACATCAACATTCAAAACATGAACGTCGAGCTGGTTGCACAAATGTTCAAGAACTACCAGTCCAATGTGCTGTTCCACCTCGAAGGTGAATATTGAGTCCCTCGCTGTCCCATAAGCCCTCAACTGATGTATTGCAGCCACGGACAATCTGAAGCCTCCTGCTTGACTTGGTGATTTGAACTCGGTGGATTGGGCTGATGAATACCCGGCTCTAGATGGCCCACTCAAGTAGACAAAAGATGGAAAGGAGGATTCTAGAGAATGATGAATCAATGACTATTATCATAATTATCATATTGCCGTCGACGTGATTGTCGCTATTTGGGAGCTGAAGACTGTTAGGCTGCAAGTAAGGGAGTCGCCCACCGGACTAACAAACCAACTCGTGGCAAGCATACACCGATGTCATCAGCCTTGCGCCAACAGACTAGAAGCCTCGCATCGCCCTTGCTTCGATGCTTTGGAAAAAAAGCTACCACCACAAATTTGCACCAATTGGCGGCAGTGCCACCGGCCGACAGTCAGCAGCACCAAACATGATATCGACACCATCTCCCTAATCTCCCACCGACTTCTTGCCATCCATCCGCCTTGACCCGCGCCAGCATCGACTGTCGAATAAATCATCACCATGGCGCCTTCAGCCACCGCACCTGTCGACGGCGCGGCGCCGCTCGACACGAGAACGTATCCGTCAGCCAACATCTATCCCGTCAAGGAAACGCGCTTCGAAAAGTTCGTCGAGCCGCAGCCTGATGGACGTCGACGTGCTATCGAGGAATCTGGCAGTGCTGCCATCGTAATCGACAATGGTAACGGACCACGAGGTTGCCCCTTAGCATAGGCTGAACATCAACTTATACACGTCTATAGGATCACACGCCGTGCGGGCAGGATGGTCGTTTGACTCGACACCTCGATTGATTTTCCCTCCCATCATGGCCAAGTACCGCGACCGAAAGCTCGGCAAGACCTTTTCCTTCGCCGGTTCCGATTGCTACGCCGACACGACGGCACGCGGACACATCAGGAACGCCTTTGAAGCTGGAACAGGAATTGTGAGCAATTGGGATGTCATGGAGCATGTTTTGGACTACATCTTCTTGAAATTGGGGATGAACGAAGCGGACGGCAACATTGACGTTCCCATCGTGCTCACGGAGGCTGTCGCAAACCTTCCATACTCGAGAAAATGTATTTTTGGATTCCATCACACGCAGCAAATGGACTTGCACTAACTGATACACAGCTATGACCGAGATTCTGTTCGAGTGCTACGGTGCGCCATCAGTAGCCTACGGTATCGACTCCTTGTTCTCCTACCGCTATAACAAGGGCAGCACGGGTTTAGTCGTCTCATCCTCTCACACATCAACACACATCATCCCCGTATATAACCAAAAAGCAATGCTGGGACAAGCGGCTAGACTGAATTGGGGAGGATTTCATGGCTCAGAATATCTGCTCAAGCTCCTCCGTCTTAAATACCCTACCTTTCCAGGCAAGCTGAATACTTCCCAAACCGAGCACATGATCAAGGATCATTGCTACATGTCCTCCGACTTTGACCGCGAGCTCTCAAGCTATTTGGAGTGGACTGGACTAGAGGACCGCGATGTGGTCATACAATACCCGTACACGGAAGACGTCATTATTCAGAAGAGCGAGGAGGAGCTTGCTAGGATAGCAGAGCGGAAAAAGGAGAGTGGAAGACGATTGCAGGAACAGGCGGCCAAGATGCGACTTGAGAAGCTTATGAAGAAAGAGCAGGACCTGGAATATTACAGAGATCTTCAGAACCGGCTGGTCGACGAAACCAAGAAAGAGACGAGGCGACTTTTGGACAGCAGCGATATTAAGGACGAAAACCAGCTTGCCAAGATTGTCAAGGAACTCGAAAAGGCTATCAAGAAGGCAAGGACAAAGGATGTAGGCGGTGATCCGGAAGAGGAGGAGGAAGCACCCGACTTCAGCCTCCTTGAGGTCCCTGATGACCAGCTTGATGAGTCAGGGCTCAAGCAGAAACGCCAGCAGCGTCTCCTGAAATCCAACCATGAGGCTCGCGCGCGCGCCAAGGCGGAGAAGGAGGCAGAAAAGGCCCGCATAGCAGAGGAAGAACGCCTGGACCGCGAGCGCCGGGAGAACGACCTCCAGGGCTGGCTCGACGAGAAGCGTCAGGCTCGCGCCGAAACGCTGCAGAAGATGAAGGAGCGCGAGCGCCTCAAGGCTGACCTCGGAAACCGCAAGTCTCTGGCTTCGCAGATTCGCATGAAGAGCATCGCCAACCTCGCCTCGGACAATCCCACCAAGAAGCGCCGTCGTGGCGGTGATGACGATAACTTTGGTGCAGACGATGATGACTGGGGCGTCTACCGCCAGATCGCCGTAGGCGATAACAGCGACGACGAGCACGAGGAGGAGGACTTGCAGTCCGGACTCAGAACGCTCGAGCAGGACCTCCTTCAATATGACCCCAACTTTCAGTACGAGCACACCCACGAGGCTCAGTCGGACTGGACCCGCTCCCTCATGCATGCCTTTGCCCGCGGTCCGCGCCCCTTCGACCCCTCTTCCCAGGCTGAGCTCAACCAAGTCCATCTCAACGTCGAGCGCATCCGCGTCCCAGAGGTCGTCTTCCGCCCCTCCATCGCCGGTGTGGACCAGGCCGGCCTCGTGGACATTGTCGGCGATATGCTCAATCAGCGCCTCGCCGGTCTCAAGGATGACTTTCTCAAAGACATATTCCTTACCGGTGGCAACACCCTCTTTAAAAACTTCGATGAGAGATTGCGCGATGGCCTCAGAGCCCTGCTGCCTGCGGAGGCGCCGCTCAACGTACGAAGGGCCGAGGATGCCTTGCTGGATGCCTGGAAGGGCGCCGCCGGATGGGCTGGCTCGGCTGCCTGGAAAGCCGCCAAGATCACGAAGGAGGAGTACCAAGAGAAGGGCGCAGACTACATCAAGGTACGTTTAGCCTACTACTGCTTTTGCCCCATTGCGCGCAATTTTACTAACCAACCTGACAGGAGCATGATTTGGGCAACTCATTCGCGTAATGACCGACAACAGTTAGGTAGTTTGGTATATGTTTCGGGGTCAACGGGGGGCAAAATTGCATCAATAGTACAAAAGTGTCACATGAAGCTTCGGTTGAACGTTGCTATGTGAGACTGCAACTGTAAATCATATCGTGAACATTTTTTTTCGCATTTGTCCGAGATTTTACGCTCCTCTCTAGCGCATCATAATGTCTATCCTCCAAGTAGCGACATGAAAGTTATGAGAATTGCTCTCTTTTCCCCGTATGAATGCCTGTCTCCTAGATCAAACCCCATACAAGAGCCTAGGAATTCATCAGATTCGCGGAAAAGAGACGAGGGAAAAAAGCTTAACAATAATATCAAAATGCACTCGCATCTAGGTGCTGTTGGGAAGGAGGAACACCGCGCCCCATTAACGCCTTTTAACACTGGGATTATTGCCCCTTAAACGCCGAATTTTAAACATGGATTAAAAAAGCACAGGGAAGCGCTTCAGATACACGGCCTTTCCCCGACATCCTATGCAGTTGAGGCATGATCAGATGGGCCCTCCCCAGGGTGCAGCTGCCTGTTGATTTCTTCTGCCGGGCGTGATTCGTCGGCCGGCATGTCCTGCTTTAGCGCTTGCTGCTGCTGATAACGTTCGTTGAGTTGCTCATGCGCCGCGAGACCTGCCACGGCCTGGGCAACGGCTTCGAGAGGAGTGCCACGACCTATGTTGACTGTCTGCGTCTCGTTGGCCGGCCCGTGTGCGGTACTTGGCGAGTGTGTGAGGTTGACATTGTCAGGTGGTGATGGGAATTCGCCTTCCGAGTCCAACAGCCGCGACTGTAAGCTAATGACGTACTCGCGCAACGCATAATTTTCTGACTGGAGGGTTTTAAAAGCCTGTTCCATTGAAGCATAATCGCGAACTTGCTGCTCGAGCTTCTTGATGTAGCCTTCTTTACGTTGCCGAAATGCCCTCTGGAGGAAAATGTCAGATATTAATTACAGAGCCTACGACTTTAAGTTTCACAAGATGAGTGCGTGCACAAGCGTGAATGCACACACTTGAGCCTCGTGGAGAAGTATCTTACCTGAGCAGCCCTGTTTTGCGCTGCACGCTTAGACTGGGAAAGCTCCCGTTTAGCTCTTGAACGTCCATCGACAGGGTCGTGTTCCATAGTAACATCTGTAGGTGGTGCTGGAGCAAGCTGGGCGTGAGTGGTAGTGCCTGGACTGTGTCCAGGTGGGGGTGGGGGTGCTAGGGGAAGCATGTTGGAGTTCGGCGGTGGTTGCTGATGCTGGTGCTGATGCTGCTGATGCTGCTGGTGCTGAGGCTGGTGCTGATGTTGATGCTGCTGCTGCTGCTGCTGCTGTCCATAGGCTTGGTGTTGGAGTTGTTGATGCGCCTGATGAGCTGCATGAGCCGCATGAGCCGCTCGCAGGTCTGGATGAATGTGCGCGTCTCCGTGACCCTTGGTCGCGAAAGCAGTGGCAACGTCGTGGGAGGCTAGGGCAGCAGGATCGTAGCCATTCGGTGGTTGACCTTGGGGAGGTGGGGATATCGAGCTGTCGTTACGAGGTTCTGACGTCCGTGACTCGTTCGGAGGCGAAGCAGAGGATTGTGCATCCGTACTCTTCAAGAGCTCGAGCTGGGCACGTAATTGCTGCTCTGTGATGGAAAACCTGTTAGTAATGTCGCATGTAAGTGACTTTGACAACAATTGATGGAGTGGAGTTGGGCCAGGCAATGCAGAGACGTTGCACAGCACAAAACGCTGAACGAGGAAGAAAAAAAAGCAACAGGTCAGGGATAATGATTCATGTCGGAGGTAAGCTGCGCGAAAGCAACAGCTTCAACGACTTGAGATATTGGTGGAAGTTGGGGGAGACTCTAGGTGTTGGTGTAACCTCGGGAGCTGTCGCAGCGGATGCGATCGACGTGTGTCCACGGTGCTCCAAAGAGGACAAAAAGCCTAGGCGCACGGGGTAAAACGGGAAGTACCGTTACTATACCTCTAAACAGATGTGGAAGGGAAGAATGGGAAGAAAACATGCATCAAGCAAATGCGATGCGCAAATAATTGTAAACCGGTAGCAAGGTGGGAAGGGAGAGAGGCGGGATGTGAAATGCTGCTGAATGGTGGGTTCATATGGGTGCATACCTTGAGAGTTGGCAACATTGGCTGTGGCTGCCTGCATGGCTCTAGATAAAAGCTACCTACAGCCAATAACCTGGGGGGCCAGATAGATGATCAGAAATCTGTCCAAGGAGGAAGAAGTCTGAGTCAGCATAGATATAAGAAGGGGACCTCTCTCAATGTCGTTTCAAAGGAGAGTTTCCGTTGCGGGTGGTGCTTACCTAGTTTTAATTACTAGAGAGAATTGAGAATGGAGAAATATGCCCCCAGCCAACTCGGCCTAGCACTAAAACAAAGCAGTGGAAAGAAAAGCAAGGCGGAACGACGGGGAGGACGATTGCGGTGATTGCTGCTGAGTGCTGGGTGCTGGGTGCGGAAAGCGCACGATCAGCGCACGGCGAAATGCAAGCCGAGGGTAGCGGCGGCGATGCAGCGCGCGCGTAACAGTGTTAGTAGCCGTAACCTTGAGCGAGTAAGAAAAAGGCGCCAGTCGGTTGTCGCAGAGAGTCGCGAAAAAGAATTGATGACTGTACAAGGAAACCCAGACCAGAACCCCGAGGGGGGAACAGCGGGATTATGTAACCAGGCGCGAGCGGCAGGACCCACCAGGCTGCAGACAGAAAGTGGGAAATTCTCGAGGGGTCGCGCAAGGGTTACCTAAGGTTCAAGGATCCCAAAGGTTTTCCTTCCATGGGGCGCACGATTTACAGATTAAGCACAAGGGCTGAAGAGAGGGGGGGGGGTGTGTCAGGCAAGCTTGTTGGTGTGCGAGACTAATGATGGGCCAAAAAAAGGGCTGGGATGAGGAACAAAAACATGCGTGTGTGTGAGTGTGTGACGGAGGGAGAGAGGGGGGGGGGGGGGGGGGGGGCGGGGGGGGTGGGGGGGGGGGTGGCCGAAACTCCATCGCGTTGTTGTCTCGGTGTTGGTCCAATAAATGTCGTCGATTTTACCATCAAGGAGAGAGAAAAGTTCGTATGAGATCAAAGCATATTGGTCGGCTCCGAGGCGGCATGTGGCTAGTGGGGGGGAAGGGGTGTGTACGGACCAGGTAGGGAAGAAGGGTGGTGTGAAGTACGACTAGTACTACTAGTGGTAGTGACCTCAAGAACTCGGGGGTGAGGATGACAAGGGAGGCGGGCAGTGATGTTGTTGCTCGCTGCAAAGTGCTGTTCGGTGCCTGCGATACTACCTATGTAGGGCCCGTACAAGTATGTGCATAGTATACTCCGTACTCCATGTGGTATGTGGATGGCGGGGTGGCAGGGAGTTGCAAAAAGAAACGGCTGGCATAGAGCATAAAACAGTAGAACCCTCCCGAAAAAAAAATTAGAAGAAAAAAAAGAAACAAATAAGATGTGAAGAGGAAACAGGCATTGCTACAGTACTTGGGGTTCAAGTCGCTGTCTCATCATGCGGCTTAACGCGTGTCCATTGCCATGGAGGCGCTGGGCCTGAACCTCATAAGACACCGGAAGAACCAACAGAAGGCACTAGACACTCCGTAGGGTGTAA
This sequence comes from Trichothecium sympodiale, assembly GCA_003012115.1. Lineage (NCBI taxonomy): Eukaryota > Fungi > Ascomycota > Sordariomycetes > Hypocreales > Trichothecium > Trichothecium sympodiale. The sequence goes on along the minus strand of PXOB01000110.1, from coordinate 41,361 downwards.
ATATCCGATCGTTCCTTACTTGGTAAACAGAACCCTACGGAGTACATATACTCCGTACTCCGAGCATACCTTGCTTGTAGTATTTGTCTTATTAATAAGCGCAGCCTTCTTTTTTGCCTCGATCTCTATTACTGTGACTACCAAGCCATACCACCCGCTAGTGACAAACATTACTACTTTTGAGTACAGCAGTCAAACGTCCTTTTCGGAAACGACGCGATTTGGGCAACACTTCGCGCGTGATGGCGGGCAAGCCATGCTTAGGTAGGAAATAGTAACAGATGACTAAGCGCAATCCGGCCTCGCTTTCATGGAGCTACTAATACTCGGGTAGGTAGCCAATGCCATTCTTGCGTTGGCAAAACAGTACACTCCGTACTCTATACCATATTCCGTACATGCAGTATAGTACAAGTGTGTATCTCGTCCGCGGACCGTCAAATCGAAATTAAGAGGATGCCATAAAGATGAGAGAGATGCAGGGATATTCTTACAATTAGTTTTGTCAGCAACTGATGATGGTGTACTTGTAACGGAGTATTCAGCACCAAACCGTTTTCTGATTGGCTCAATCGCACGCCCACGCGAATACGGGTCTTTGTACGAAGCCGAAGGAGCCATAAAGCTGAACTGGTCAAAGACGCAACATCATCAAACCCCAGCTGCAAGCCATCTTCTTGAGCCATCGTCAGAATTGTGCACCGCAACCAACAGGCCCTGCGAAAACGATAAGCTGTCAAGGGCTTTCGCTCCCATCTCTTCCCCCCTTGAACGTATAGCTACAAATCACCAAGAGAATACCGGAGTACGGAGTGTATATGTACACACGCTTATCGATGCTCAAAACCTCACCTATCAAAGCTTATCAGGACTGTTCTATCCCTTGAATCCTCTCCAGGTCGGAACTCGGAAAGCGCGAATTCCGTCATTCTAGCACTAAAAGAGCTGGGCAGCGATGGGTCCGCAACGTTATTAACCTTGACATCCGGATCTTAACCAACTTGGCTCAAACGGGGTCCGAGTTCTTTGCAGTCCCAAGTATCCGGACAGGATCACCCTGAATGAGGAATCACAAATATAAAGGCCGCTTTGCTGCAAATGTGAAATCATGTTGAGCGAGCGAGCTGGGGAAGTCCGAGGAAACAGTAGCAACGTTTCCCGTTGAACCGTGCTATTCATCAACCTTGGCCGCACTCTCAACCAATCGTGGAGACTTCCGTGCGCCAAACCCAACTGCTTCCCGGTCTTGGACGGGCTTTTCTGAGGACGCGCAACCCTTAACTCCGACATGTCGAGGACTCAATAATAACCAGACAGACCAAATAAACCAAACTAAAAGTGATCCGAGACTTGAGAAGTTTTGACAGTCCTTGTCAATGTACAAGTAGATCCATCCTTTCCCCCACAACCGGTCAATATATCTTATCGCGAAAGAAGGGTTTTGGAACCGATCTCCTGGATTCACTGGATTAACTTTCTGATATACTACAAGCATGTGCCATGTGTGTGATGGGCTTCGGTGCTGGCAGGAGTCGATGCTGAGTTCACAGGCCGGGCAAGCTGACGGATAAAAAAGGGATGCTTCCAGCATTGCACGTCCCAGATCTCAGACTTGATGTGAAAGGCCTTGCTTACGACTTACATATGACATGGTCAAGGATGTGTTGACGAGTGACCCCCGGGGATGAACCACGTTTTATTTGGCCATTGTTCGAGGTAAATGCCCTTTCGGCTCGGGTTCAACTGGGCACTGGCACTCCAAGCAGTGACGGGCGCTCCGGAAAGCTTGCCTCGAGTCCGCAACAGGTTGTCGGGCACTGGAAGAAACACATTACCTCTCCGGGGAAAACATTGCCGGAACTTGTATGCATTGTTTCGAAGCATCCCTAGAGCTCACCCAAGCCTAGTTCTACTGGCCGATGCAGATTGTCTGTACAAGTAAACCCTAAGCTATTCGACGTTTACGATCTTGGGGTTCTCTCTAGCGAAACTCACAGTGAGATTATGGATGTGTCCCTGTTATTCACTAATAGCTGCGCCAATGCAAGGTTTGCCATGCGGCATGCATGGATCTGTGCCGTCTCTCTTGGCTTTTCGGCCGCTTTGCAGCATCCTTTTTTTCGCCCCTGCTCGATGGCTGAGCCTGAGCAGCAGCAACTGGACCAGATCATCTGGAAAGTTGTTTCCTTTGGACATGAATCCAGCGGTTCCTTGTCAATTCCCGCTCAGAGTGACTCGATGATGGACTCTATTTCAGTGTACACACGCACATCAATCACCTTGGCCAACCCTCGTGGGCGTATGGCTTATACAAGTGGACAACGTCAACTCGCGGCGCCAAGGGGGGAAAAGAGCGGCCGTGAGAGCTAATAGCTAGCCTGCATCCAGCTGCGTATGCAAAAGTCTGGCGCTGAAAATTCTCAATCACATACTTGTACTCCGTACGTGGGGAGTATAGATAGTGTGATAGTTAGCAGGGGATTGTTTTACCCCATGTGCTCCTCCGATCATCTGTGCCCCTTTCCCACCTTTGCGTGCTTACATACAAGTATATCCGCCGGGCCCCGGTGTCACAATCACATACAACACCGGACAGTCTCTGGAGTAGGGAGTACCAGAGCCGCACAAATCATCAGGGCTTGGAACCCATTTGCCGCGGAAGATGCGAAGCAGCCCCAACCTACGAGTACTTGTAGGTCCTGGGTTGCATTGGACTTATCCACGGCTCGTCGCTGATACCCTCCATCAGCACCTACATGGACACACTCCTCGGCCCTATTGGAAATAAGCGGGATTTATCGATGCTGTCAAACAGCCAAGTTGGCAGTCACAGGGATCACTTCAAATAGCAAACAAAGGCAACTGATGAACGTGCCCAATCAGTCGAAAACAGTATTCAGAATTAATCCGTTGCTCGTAGATGTATTAGTATTATTATGTGGAGTGAGTTTGCACGGATCCTACGGTACTCGAGCAGACTTTAGATGGGCGTTGGTGGCTGCTTGAGCATCTTTCCCCCTTTCCAGACATAAGAGATGTTGTGCTTATTCAACAAGATGGTCAAGTCGTCAAGAGGGTTCGCATCTAGGCCAATGAAATCGGCATCATAGCCTACCTTGAGCTGCCCGCTCAGCGGCGCCATGGCACCCAGCACTTCTGGTCCGTTGGCCGTGGCGCACTCGATGGCCTGGAGAGGCGTCATGCCCGCCTCGACAGCCCACAAAGCACAATAAAAAACACTGCCTGCGATGTGCAACGCATCCTGCAAGTAACCTCTTTCATCCTCCTAACCGCTCCTTTTCCTCCTAATACGAAGACCTTACTCTGGACCAGTTAAGCGGTATTCGTTCCTTCATACTTGCGCAGCTAGAAAGCATACCGTTGACCATGCAAGGGAACATAGAACTCATTTCAAAGGACAAGTCTCTAGCAGAGTCCAACGATAGTTGACTAGTATAGCTTTGTTTGTGTCTGCCCCGGACCAAGGCCGAAGGCGGATTGTCTTTCTGATTTGACCATGCTAGCGGCATGAAGTGAATGGTCTGCTTTGGTTCATAAGAATGATCAAAGATGGGAGATGACTCGGGTAAGCCGCATGCATAAGGTAGCCCATCTAACCCTGGCAAGTCGTCGTCCAAGTCAGGGTAGGAGGTGTGCTCGGCAATGACAGAGCAATTCGACGCTCAGGCTAGCTCCCAGATGCGGATCATTCGTTCTTTATTTCAGTCAGTCGGTTCTGCGGCCCGCCCTCTCCTATGACTATCAGCGTACAGTAAAGAAAGATGGTGTAGGTATCCTTCACGTCGAGGCGGCAGCCTCTCGTCAGATGTTGTTCTGTTTCATTAGTGGAATCGCCCCAGAGAAGGTACAAGGAGTATAGACGTTTTAATTTAAACTCAGCTGAATGTCGGGGATCCAATATAATAATTTTGGCCGTTTCATTAATAATCACAGCAACCAATGTTATCTACGCACGCATCCATCTGATGTAGTCATTGCACGTGATCTGAACCAATACTTCAGAAGTTCAGCTGTATATACATGTGTGTGTGTTAGTACTGCGATATGGTACTCATCGAGCAACAGCGCCAACTGCCGTTCCTGGCAAGAACATGGAGTCGCTGAATCTCCCGAATCGTCTTTTATAGGCTTTTCTAACACTCCGCACTATTTTTGGAATCAATTGTTTGAACCTCAAAAGTTGGTGACTTTGGCCATATTACCTTTTGCCTTTGGCGAATAGCTCACTCATCCATCGCCCGTCCCACCAAATTGAATTTCAATTCATACCAGCCGCTGACGGCATAACTCACCCCACATTCCAAAAAACCAAATACAACCAACAACAATAACCTCAATTAATTCACATACCTACTCCGTACATACCATGCTCGTCCAAACCCGAACGTCATTGCGCACGCGCCTACTTCTCCTCCCCCAAGCCAGATTCATCTCCAGTCGCATCACGACAACCATGCAGCCCCGGTTCTCCCCCGGCACAGACGAAGCCGCCGGCTCGGCAGCTCTCCAGCCCTTGCTCGCAGACTCGGGCGGCCGCTGGACGCTGACCAAGGAGGGCGAGGCGTTGGAGAGGACTTTTAAATTCAAGACTTTTGCAAAGACTTGGGCACGTTTTTCCATATCCCCTTGGTGTTTGTTGAAAGACAGAGATTGAGAGAGAGAGAGAGAGAAAGAGAGAGAGGCGCTAACAGTATTGAGAAAAAAAGGATTTCATGACGGCCGTGTCGTTGCAGTGCAAAGTAAAAAATCACCATCCCGAATGGTCAAATGTGCGTGCATGCTCCAGTCCACACCAACCAACCCGCGTATGGGTGATGAACAAAAAGGTACATGTATGCTAAACGCGTTTCCAAGGTCTACAATGTGACATTCATCCGCTGGACAACCCACAACCCCAAAGGCTTGTCGCAAAAGGACATCGACATGGCCTGCGTCTGCGATGGTATCGCCAAGGACTTTGGAGAACTGGCACCTGAGCCGGCGAGCTGCGAGGTCAGGGGGCTGACGGACAACATAACATCTACGAACCCTGACTGCTGCGCCAAGCCTTCGTAGTACATACCTGTACATAACACACTGCCTCGGCAAGTTGCAAATACAGAACCAGTAGTAGATCAATCACGACTTGTCTACATCAGCGTAAACCAGCTAAGATCAAACGAATGACGTTGGTATTAATAGTCTCTATACTCCGTCCCCCCTCGATTTTCTTATGTATACTCTATGTACAAGAAACGCCCATCGGTCTTTGCCCTTCTCAAAACGAATATGCCAAAACGCCATGTGAAATGCTTGTCGAACCCCTCTTCTCTACCCACACTCGTCTTCTTCCCCGCCCCAGGTAAATATTAAATCTAGTATAGTCACGAACTTTCCGGAAAAGTGCATCGTAAGAATCATTCAACTCCTCTCGGGTCTCGGAGGAATTCAGAAAAAGGTTCATGAGCATGTAGCCGCCCCTTCTTGATCGCTGACGAGTCGCTTACTGAGCCTTCTTGGCCTTGATCTGGGCAAGCTTCTTCTCGCGGCGCTTCTTGTGAGCCTCGGCACCGGCCTCGGTGTCGAGCATGTAGTCCCACCAGCGGAAGCTAGAGGCGTAGTTGCCGATGAACTTCTCGTGGTGCATGTCGTGGTGGTCGGCACCGGCCCAGACGGGAAGGAAGTGGCGCAAGCTCCAGGGGAAGTCGTAACCGCTGTGGGCATCAATGGCCTGGAAGAGACGGAGCATGATCCAAGCGTACATGGTCAGGAGGTGAAGATCGCCGGTGATGCCGAGAAGAACGATGGGAGATCCAACGACGCCAAGACCGAGAAGCATGGTCTCAATAGGCGAGGCGTACTCAGCGGCCAGACCGAAAGGAGCCGAGTAGGTGTGGTGCATTTTGTGGATGGTCTTGTAGAGAGGGCCGTAGTGCAGAGCACGGTGGAACCAGTAGTGCCAGGTGTCCTCCATGACGAAGAGGACGGCAATCTGCCAGGCCATCTTGTAAACAGGGGGGAAAGGAACGCCATATTCGATGCCAAAGTACGTTGCGACGGGGTGGAAGAACCAAATCTGGGGCAGCTCGGCGGTGAAGTGGCTAATGAGGACGATGGCGGCGCAGTCCCACTGCTCCTTGAGGGTCGGCATCTTTTGGTTCTGAATCTTGAACTGCTGGAAGTAGGGGATCTTGTCCATGATCATAAAGGGGAGGCAGCGGCCGAAGTAGACGACCTCGTGCATGACGAAACTCAAGATGCCAGTCGCGAGGGTGTCGTTCTGCATGAACAGGTACCAAGAGGCCCAGAGGCGCTCGGCGTAGGAGAGCTGAACATTGTATTTGGAGACCTCTTCGAAGACGTCAAAATACGTCTGGGTCTGATTGAGGGCATTTGCCGTGGCGTTGCTGTTTGGGCAGACAAGTCAGCAGGTTGTCAAGCTGGGACAGACACCGTCAACACGTTCCCACGCGTCGGTGAAGACAGCAGGTGGAAGGAAAGCGGCGGATGACTTTTTCTCGAGGGGGCGTTTTTTACTCACACAAACTCCATGGTGGGCTGCGCAAAATAAACAACTCTTTGGAATAAGAGACTTGCAGGCACAGCAACCTCGAGAGTGAAGATGGTTCAAGAGATGGATGGTTGAGGACTCGAGCCAAGGAGAGCAGGAGGCGGGAAGTTTATCAATTGGATCGATCACCCACCATTTCAGGAGACATAAAGGAGGGATGGGCAAATGGAAAAAAAAAATTAGGAGGGTCCCCTTCTCGGCAGCCGACAGGGAGCCAATCGCCTGATTTGCAGCAGATGAAAGTGCCCGCTCTTAGCGTGTTTGCTGTGTAAAGCGTGCCAAAGCTCAGACCGCCAAGGCTTGAGATGATCGAGAAATTCGAAAAGTGAGCCCACGTTCAGGTACCCCCTTCCGAAATCCGTTCCTGTTACCGGCAGGCGGTGTAGCGGGTTCAGCGGGTTTGCCATTCAGTGTGGCCTGACCTGGAACCAATCAAGCCGTGCCGCCTTGACCCTGAGCATCTTTGGGCAAAATACTCCGTACAAGTACCCTACCAAAGCCATGTAACCCTGCCAGGCCGGGGTTTCAAAGGGCGAGAAATCACGGGGAAAATCCTTCCAACTTTTCGAATACACGCCTACAACTAGGTAGTCGAACGATTGTCAGTGCTGGCTTTTTGCAAGGGCTTAAAGTGGCATCTCTCTATCCGAAGCCTACGATCAATGAACACGCACTACTCTGTACATGCATCACGCTGAGCCAACTTGCCGCATGATTGCATCAGCTTATCATGGTCTGATATTGTGTGGCTCGGAAGCGTCCATTGCCGAGATCTACTACAGTACTAAGACGCGCCACCCACAATATCAAACACGAATACGACAAGGGTTGTCCCGCCCACCAAGTCCGACCTTCACCAGCCATACCGATACTCCGTGCTCTAGCCACATTTATACAAATATGCGCCACAGAGTACGATAGATTCCCTTATCTAGGGCAATTATATCTAGGGTAGTCAAAACCTGAACAGAATAATATGCGGCTGACCTGCACCTGCATCCCATGGTTCTTTCCCCCCAAAATGGAGCGAATCAGGTGCGTTCGAGCGGCTACCGAGAAGCAATAGTGACGTAGATTTCCTGTATCGGCCCTCTCGTAAATCTCAGCCTCAAAACAAATGCCAATGGGATTTTTCTTAAACGGTTTCGTATCGCGTGTCTTCTTTTTTCTTTTTGTTAAATCCAAACTTCTTATCTAGCCTGTGCTCTGCAAGTGTCTAGTCCGTATGGTTCGATTTCAGATACCCCTCACCAAAGTTTAGTCGACTTCTCCAGCACTCTACCACTAGAGTGTCGAGGAGGGGGAGGGACTGAGCTTATAGCACGCAGCAAACAACAATACCTACCTCGCCCAGCAGGCGTACTGCCCTCAACCCCCAACAGCTGAGACCTTTATCCCGGCTTTTGCAATACTGCATTGCATCAGCGCTCTGCTGTCTTGAACAGCCTGCGGGGTAAAATGTCTCTTGTCTCTGAGTAAGTCACAGTCTTATGGCACCCTACAAGTAGGTGCGTATCACCAGAGTATTGATTGGTGTCTACTCCCTAGTCAGGTTCGCCGCCTAGATGCATACCTAGACAGGCTCCCTGTCGTCTCGGAAAGCTCATCCGAGGACTCTAACTCGGATACAGGGGAGCATGGGCTTGCCGCTGCACAGGCCCTCTTGAGCCCTCGCGTCGATCAGCTCCTCAAGATCGTGCGATCCTTGAGTGCATCTACCTCGGACTCTCTGCTACCCGCGAGCCGGATCAAGGCTCTACTCAAGAAGTCTGGCCTGAGTGAACTTGCCTACGCTGACAATGTGGAAGCTCGAAGTGCGTACGAGAATGAGGTTGAGTGGCTTTTGGTCAGCAAGGCCACCGTTCAGCTCCATGGTGCTGTTCTCAACACCCTATTGGATCAGATTATTCCCTTGAGCGACGATATCTGGTATTGGGACGATGTCCTCAGTTCTTATACATACAGTAGCTTGTACACCGTCCAGACCTCTCCTCTGAGGTTTTGGGCGTGGTCATTAGATGTCTTCAGCGCTAGCAGAGCTCGATTCAGGTCTATTTCGTCCAAGAACGCATCTGCCGAGTTGGTCGATGCGACTCGATCGGGCCTATCCGCGCAATGGAGCCAATTTTACGGCATTGTTCGAAGCACTATCAGGGAACGGTCATTCTCCAACATTCAACGCAACGTCTTATCGCCTGTCGCATTCTGTCGCTCCGAGGCCCGGAGGAAACAGAGCCAATTGAAGAAGCTCAGGGAAATCTCAGCCAGTGGACTTGGTGTGCTCATAGATGAAGGACTCCAGTTTGGCTTCGATGATGACAAAAGCCATGCTCCCGATCAGCACGATCTTAAGGGAGTGGTTGAACGCAGTGTAGCACTGATGATGATGGTCCTTAAGGAGGTCTGCGTCATGGATCACGGGATTAATGATTTTGAAGACAAGGTGTTCGCTGGTGTCGAAGAGGACCCCGAACTATCTGTCCACGTTGAGGACGCATCGAGCAACAATCGTCCTGCTGTCCTGGCCCAACGTCTGATCTACATCATCGACCAGGTTATTCCTGAGCATCAGGGTACGATCAAGGCGCTGGCACGAGAGAACGGACGCCCATCTGCCCTCGTCCGGTACTGGCTCCCAGGTCTTGTTGGCATCCTCTCTTCGTCGACCATCCTGCGCATCTTGGTAAATCGCAAGGCGGATATTATGGATTGGTTGATGGACCTTGGATCAACCGTGAGAGACTTCTGGTTCAATTGGATTGTTGAACCGACCACAAAGGTCATCCGCACGATCCGACATGATGAATCCAGCGAAATTGCCGTTATGAGCCGTGACAGTCTCAAGGCTGACCGCGAGAGTCTCGAGCGCATGGTAGTCGATTTCGCCATCGACAAACCTCACTTTGCTGTCGAGGGATCCTCTCTAACAGACGCCCAGATCAATGCCATCCGCAGCAAGGTTGCCGAGGGTGACGTCACTCCGGTTCTCAAGGCCTACGAGAAGGACCTCCGTAGTCCCTTCATGGGCGCCGTCCGCGGTGATCTCATTCGTTCGCTCCTTATCCAAGTTCAGAAAACAAAGGTCGACCTCGAAGTGGCCATGACTGGCATCGACTCTCTTCTCAAGAGCCAGGAACTCGTCTTCGGTTTCGTCGGCTTGACCCCCGGTCTTCTAGTCTTCTTCAGCTTCGTCCAATACCTCCGCACCGTGACCGGCGGCCGCTCCGGCCATGCCCTGCATAAGAAGGCCACCCAGGCCGTTCGCGTGTTGCGCAACATTGACCGCGTCTTGTCCGAGGCACGCCCGACGGAGAATAACGTTCTCTCTTACAAGGATCATGGTCTGCTACTGTGCGAGGTTCACGTTTTGAGAAGCCTCGCCAGCAAGATGATGCCTCAGGACATCAACAAGGAGTTTTTGCAGGATCTGGACGACTTGGCCAACATCAAGGGGATTCAAGTACAAGCTCGCGCTTTGGATCGCATCCGTTGGGCATACGCCCGGTGGCTGAAGTAGATAGATCGTTGGTACCACTAGCAATGTTGTAGTATTACTTGTACGTGAAAAATAACATTACCCACTATACCATCTCAAGATCTAGTTGTATAACTCCCATACTGATAGAAATATGGCTTGCGCCTGCAATGCCTGCTCATCTAAGTGGACCAACAACGCCTAAAATTATCACCTCAACTTCCATTAGTCTTCCGCCTCTGACTCTAATAGCGGCCCTCGCGGATGCGAGATCAAGAATCAAGAGAGAAGTTTCAGCACATCAGCCATGCGAGTCACCTTGGCCTCCTTTGGTTTCTTTCCGCCCTTCTCCTGGAAAGCCTTGTTAACGAGTTGACGCTTGTCCTTCTGAATGTCGAGAACACGCTCCTCGACCGAGTTCTCCATGACCAGACGCCAGACGGTCGTCGGACGAGTCTGTCCGAGGCGATGAACGCGATCCACGGCTTGGTCCTCGATAGCTGGGGCCCACCCTAGGAGTTGTTAGCTTCAAATTGTTAGCAGAAAGGGGAGCAACTTCTTACAGCTATCGGACAATATGACTGTGTCGGCGGACACGAGATTCAGTCCCACGCTGCAGACGGCAAGACTAGCCAAGAGGACCTTGGTATCTGGATCGTTGTCGAGGGCGCTGATAGCCTCATCGCGTTTGTCCGCGCGCATGCTGCCATCGATCCTCGCGTACTTGATGCCTGCGACGTTGAGCTGGTTCTGAATAATGCTGAGGAAAGACGTCCACTGTGAGAAAACAATGACTTTGGATCCGGGATTCTTGATGGAAGCCTTGACAATCTGCAGCGCGGCTTCGGTCTTGGAGCTTTGAGTCTCCGAATCAAAGTTCTTATCGTCTATACCTTCGGGGGGCGGTTCCAGGAGTTTATCTTCCGAAAGGGCATTCCGGCACATGGGGCAGCGGGGGTCATGCGAGATTGCAGTCATGATGCAAGTGCGGCAGAATATGTGCTTGCAGTGGGTGATGACGGCCGCAGTAGGAGTCTGGTAACAGATGGCGCATTCCTCCTGGTTCTCAATGTAGAGGCGCAAGGCCTCTTGCAGAAGAGCTCTGTTCTTTTCGTTGAGCTCCACGACTTCCTCATCATCGAGAATTTTCATGAGGTCTTCGATACGCTCTCTGCAAAGAGCCCAGTGATTACAACTAACATGATTAGCCACTGTCCTAGTTGCTGAGACAAGGTCCTTACACCTGACGCAATCGGAGAAGGCGCTCGAGTACGCCCTGGAAACGACCCTTATGGATGCTATCCGAATTCTTCTGGTACTCCTCCAAAGCACCTCGAGCCTCGAACCTATAGGAGTTAGCAAAGGTCGTCGTAGTTGTAGAGAGACTTACAGTAGCCCATCATATTTTCGTTGCTCATCCGACCGGAAAGTGATACGATGAACAAATTCTTTCTTCTCGGGAAGCTTGAGGTCAACAAATTGCATGTCCTTCCTTCTCCTCAGGCATGTATCCTGCATGAGCGCTTGGAGGAGGGCTTCGGCGACTTTGTCTCCTTCCGCCAACCTGCGCGCGATGACGGAGTTGAAAATTTCCGATTGCTCGATTCCTCCCGTGATCCGAAGGAACTTGACAATAGAATACAGATCCTTGACTGAATTAATGCTAATATGCGTGTTAAACCCCAGCTTGGTCCTCAAGACATTGGTGCGGTGATACTTACATCGGAGTTCCGGTCAAGACCCAACGGGACTGAGCATGCAGCTGACAAGCCGATACCGCCACTTTCGTCTTTGCGTTGCGGATAGTGTGACCTTCGTCAAGCACTACACGCCTCCATTTGTGCTTAGGAGAGCAGAGCGAGTTGGCAGAACTTGTGTCATGAGAGAGCTTGCCGTAACTAGTGATTACCACATCGTATTCTAGGAGCTCATTGGCGCCCATTCTCTTGCCTCCGTGATAGATCAAGACGCGGGGACAGTGTTGCGGTTTAACGTGTCTCTGTATCTGCTGTTCCCAGTTGCTCATGACACTAACTGGCGCAACGATGAGTGTCGTGCCGGGACCGCCTGTCAAGATCAAGCTAATGATCTGCAAAGTCTTCCCAAGGCCCATGTCATCTGCAAGAATGCCGCCGGAGAGAAGCTGAGGAGCTGTGGAAGTGGCAAAGTCGGTAGCTACGTTCCAGTAATGACCGTTGGAACGGCGTTTCCAGAGTTGAACCATATCGTCAGAGCCAGAGCCTGGCAATTTGGGGTGCTCCTTGGAGCGCATCCACTCAAGGCCCTTCAGTACGGTCAGCGACGTAGTCTTTTCGTTATAATAGGAGCAAGCTTACTTGTAGCTGGTACGGCAAGAGAGTGGACTTGAGCTCCGGGGGTTGCGCGGCCATAGGCATCTTCTCCAACTGCGACTCAACCATTGCCAGTGTTTTAATGGCATCACCGCTCTTTCTCAGCTCAACAGACTCGCTATTCTGCAACAGTTCTTCCAGTGATATCTCCGGTGGAAGCTCTACGCCATTGGCTCCGTCCAAGCCTGCGGTTGATCTATTATTCTTCAGACCAAGCGTTCGCCGTCGGTCCTCAGCTTCCTTCTTAGTCTTCTTTAGCTGAGTTGCCTTGGCAAGCTTGTCTCTTTTCAGTGCATTCTCGATCCTATCGCGCTCTGCAGAATTACTCGGGCCATAGAATTCAAGCCGTACCGGGCAGTCAAATGCGCCCTTTTCTCCAGTCAACTTGGCCTCAACCGCGATGTCTCCATTGTCCTTTACAGCAGTCAGTATGGTGATCAGCTTCCAAGAGTCAAAAGCGGGATTACAATATAAGGAGCAAGTTTCTCAACGATTTTGCGCGGGAGATGACCAATTTGTCGTCCTAAAACATTGTCAACGCGGATGGCATTATGATCATACTGTAGGGGCTGTCAGTCTCAATCCGTTGACACCATATGTTGACCGGAGATGATAGCTACCTGATTTGTCGGTTCGCGGCGGCAAAGGACATATTCGCCGGGTGAGGCATAGCCATTGTAATACCTGATCCCTACGATCTTCCCATCTAATATGTGTGAGCAATGAGACAGGGTAGAAGTCGAAATAAATTACCTAATGAACCGTAAAGTTCTCTCTGTGGTCCGTCATCCTCTTGGGTCAGGTCAAGCACATCTGGTTCCCACTGAGAGCTGGGCAAAGTCTGGCTTGAGGATACATTTGATGGGGCCTGTCCCGAGTTCTGAGAGGGGTACGATGGAGATGCAGAATATCCAATAGATGAGTAGACAGGGTGGTAAGCAGAGCTACTGGGTGCTGCTGGAATCGCAGGTCGCTTAGCTGGTTCGGGGCCCTCGCCTGTCAAATCGACGATATCACGTCCTCGCTTTTTACCTCGAGGCATCTTGCTCAAATCGAAGCTCAAAACGGGCTAGTAAAAGCCTGTAATTTGATGATTTGAAAGGATATTATTAAGGCTGAGAAAATATTCAATTCGTAGGGTAGTGTTGTGCGGCTTGGGAAAGGGCTGTTTCAGTCAAACAATGATTGGAACGCGGTCGCGCTTTACAATTTAGTGCAAGTGCAAAAAAGGCAAGTACGTAAACTTGCGAGAGAGACGCGAAGTCATGTGCTCAGCCTCGCCCAGTCATGCGAGGTTAAGCAGAGCTTTGAAGTCGAGCAGCCAATAAGTTTTTATTCTTCTCCTTTTTTGGGGCATGAAATGACAAAATGGCCATCAATTTTGAGGCCACACCTAATTTCGCTACCGTCTTCGTGATGGCTTTTCCCATTTCATCCTATTTTGTACTACTAATAGACTCACAGCAGATATACAGCCCATTAGGTAGTCAAATCCATCATGCAAGACGCCTCACTTGTATGAGTCAATGTACAGGCCAAGTTGAAAAGCCTTGTTACAGATATTAGAGATCATCTAACATATCAGTCCAGCCAAATGTCTTCATTTGCAGGAGCATATATGCGTCGTGTCATTAATTATCATCAACCACTGTATCCGACTCGATAGGTCTAATCACTCATACTTGTTAAAAAAAATGTTCTCATTAGATTTGCGCGTCATCTTTGGAACAAGGAATTTTGCGAAGAAGATAAATTGCACAAGCATCACCTCCATCCCTTGTCTTTCAAGAGATCCCTTAAAGAAAGTGCTGTAATAAGTGCCGACCAGTCGAAGCATTGTGTCGGGTACAGTGTTAGTACTGTGCATTTACTGTATTGCACCACCGGGTCGGCGACGGACACAATCACGCAATCGTAGGGTCGTCGGTTAGGCAAAGGCGCCACCGGACAACGACAACAATTTCCTCATTCTACCCACTTGAGCTTTATTTCTTCTCTTCTCCATCATCAGAACCACTTCTGCGAGCTCTCGATTCAACTTTGGTTGAGATTCATCAGACACAGGCTGCTATGTCTGTTACTATACGCTATATAAATCACTACCCGTCCTCCGAGCCCCGCGATGATACCGAAGCATCACCAGCGCCGAGCCCCGTTTCGATATTAAACCCGAGCTGTGAAAAACGATCTCTCTAAAACGGCAACGCCTATAACGCCATTTGATACAAACATCACTTTCCGCCTATGCGTTACTCCTTTACCAGTCTGCCATATACTGAGTAGTAGTGGCAGCTCGGTACATGGCTTCTGGAGCTGGTCTTTTCATCAAAGATGTGACAACCGCCCTTGGCGACATTGGGTGGTGTGTACACTACATGGCACTATTGTCAGCTTCGAAACGAGTGTCTCGGAGCTTCGCGAATACTTACGATGAAGGGATACAGCGAAGTCGCTGCCCTCGTTCGTCACGCGGTGCAGACCAAGCTCGTCGGCCATGTATGCCACAGAATTCTCCTTATATCGTCGCTGGGCAATCATTGTCATGGGCTTCTTCTCCTCTCCTTCGGTTGGGAACTCAAAACGAGTCTCGGTAAGGGTGCCTTTCAATATCTTCATCAGGCAGTGAGCGTTGCCATGATCGTGGATAGGGCTCCCTTTCCCAGGTGACCATACGAGAACAAGCTATGTCAATGATTAGCCTGGGGTGTGACCGGAGCGCAGTTCGCTATGTGGCTTACCAGATTGCTCTTGCCGTTGCCCTCGTCGACGAGGTTACGAGTGTATCCTCTGCTGCCGTCACCGAAAGCGTACTTGGACCATCCCAAATCGGATGTATCGTACTGCTGCATGAGGCGTGTCAAGAACTCTAAATCGACATCATCCGACGTCAACCCCGACGATGGGCCTAGAGCCTCCTTCAAGGCGATTACGAGCGATTCAAATTGATCGGACCGCAAGTACCCAACATCTTTACCAGTAGTGGTAACGGGGCTAGAGATGGTTGAGACTGCAGAGACGGCCATGATAATTGGTTTGTCAATGTATGTATTGATTGTTGATGCTTCAAAAGATTGTGTTGAAGTGCTGTTGGACAGTTCTTACGATGTGTCCTTTTATCTTGACACACTAACATTGACCGACTCTTGCCGGAGGGGATGGACAGGTGGGAAATTCCAGCTATCTGCAACTTGCTCAATCACCTGACAATTACGACGAGCGACAAAGGGGGGATGAAACCCGGTGTCGGGCTCAGTGGAGCCCGTCAGGTTAATCTTTGTCACAGCTTGCGCATTCGTCGGGGAACATGAACGAGGATGACGGCGGGGACGCTTGCTGGTTGGTTGAGATGACGCTAAACGGGCGCGGGACAAGGTTTTCCAACATCCATGTGAGAGTCTCTCGCAGGCCGCCGACAGAAGTTGGTGTCCAGCACTGCACATGTCTCGGCTGTACGTCACTGGCCGGCAAAAAGGGGGAAGAAGATGGCGCGTGGTGCTTTCTGAAAACGTTATTGCAAGCCTTCTAATGGTCTTGATGGCCTTGTCGAGCTACAGCAAATGCGCACAAAATCGAACCGACGCTTCTTATCGTCAGAAGAGCGCAAGTGCGCTGCTTTGCGGTGGAATGGTGGGGCGGAAAAGACCGGCTGCTCGCTAGGTATACAGGCGGTGGATTCCATCAGTCGGGGTCGCACCGACGCACAGCCGCCAGGGAGGCCCTGAACGAACACGCCTCGTTCGTCGATGTTAAATCAAGGAGGGAGGTGAATCGTCATTGCCAATTTTGAGAATCGAAAGGGGAAGGCGAAGAAAAGGAGTTACATCGGTCAAGAATACAATGGCAAATACAAGTGCAACAAATTGCCCATATCTGATTGATACACGTATATGTACCACGAGTTACCGGATTGCACAGTATCGATTAGCGCGGTTGCGCGGCCGGCTCGGTCAAGTGCTCGGCGGCGCCTGTCGGCTTAGGTAGTAGTTTCCTTTCGCTACTCAACTTTATTTTTTGGAGAGCAGCCGTGTTCACAAAATGGCAAAATTCCGAACCGGAGATGATGCGACATTGGTCAAAAGTTTATATGGATATATAAATATATATATATCAATATTTGACTCCCAAGTACTCCGTAGTGCAATGGTTTCAATCAGTGATACAAACTTCTCATTGTTGACGGAAGCAAAATGTCGACGGCAACCGTATTGAGAACAGGAAGCGCAGGGACAACGCCTACTTGTCAGGATGCTGTACAGGGATGCTATCCTCGAAAAGAAGATGTGGGATGGAGAAGAATTATACGGAACTTCACGCCCTCGTGAGTAATAGTACCTGTCTAGGAACTTTTTAGTTTTCTTTTTCGTTTGGCTGAGAAAATAGCATAGGTGGTTCGCAGTCAACATGGGTACCGGTATTGTCTCGATACTAATACACGAACTTCCGTACAATGCCGCATGGCTGCGATACATCTCATACGTATTCTTTTGCGCCAATGTGGCCCTCTTCAGCGTATTTACGGTCATCACTGCGGCACGGTATGCTTTGTATCCTCAAATCTGGCCTGCCATGATCGCCCATCCTGGGCAGTCCCTGTTCCTCGGGTGCTTCCCCATGGCCTTTGCGAGTAAAGTACCCTTGCATGTGAGATTAATGCAGCAAGGTGTGCTAACATGCAACTAGCAATCATCAACATGATGGCTCTGAGCTGTAGCCACTGGGGGCACGGCTTCGTGTATCTTACATGGGCCTTCTGGTGGCTTGACGCCATCTTATCACTGGCAACATGTATCAGCATGCCGTTTATCGTAATGCACAAGCACAAGCCTGGCCTGGAGAACATCACCGCCGGGCTTCTCCTGCCCATCGTACCCACCGTCGTTGCGGCCGCTTCAGGGGGCATCGTGGCTGAGGTTCTGCCGGATGAGGGACGCGCGTTTACGACGCTCCTTGCGTCCTACGTCCTCTGGGGTATCGGCCAGTCCTTTTCGGCATGCGTTCTAGCGCTATACTTCCACCGATTGACTATTCACTCTTTACCCGCCAAGGAGGTCATTGTGTCCGTATTCCTGCCCATTGGCCCCCTCGGTCAAGGAGGTTTTGGTGTACAGAAGTTGGGCCAGGTCGCTCTGGAGGTCTTTCCGAGGGTCAAGGCCTTTGGCGCTGTAGAGGCAGGTACCCTCAGGGTAGCTGAGATTCTCTACGTCATGGGTGTCTTCTTTGGCATCGTCATGTGGGGTTTCGGCCTGATCTGGCTGGCATTTGCATTGGTGAGTATCGTCACTACCAAGTATATTCCCTTCAACATGGGCTGGTGGGGGTTCACTTTCCCGGTCGGAGCTTTGGCTACTTGCACTTCTCAACTGGCAACGAATCTGGACAGTCAGTTTTTCAAGATATCCACCATGGTAAGCCATTGGCCACTTTATTTCAGTGGGCATTCTACGGAGTACTGACCAGAAATCAGATTCTCTCTCTTTCAGTCATCATTCTCTGGATAGTTGTAGCCTGTAGAACATTGATGCAGGTCGTCACCGGCGAGCTGTTCTTTGCGCCCTGTTTGGGGGACATAAGAAGAGAGAAAAAGCCAGACTGGCGGTCGTGATACAATGTCATAAATAAATGAGATGTAATTCAGTTGACTTGATTCAATAGAAGGAGCATAATGTATGTGATTGAAATGCAACCCCTATTCATTTACACCACCGTGTGGAGTCTACTTCATCCTAAAAAATAGTACCTGCCGTTTACAGTATAATCATGACCAAATAGTCACATTTCGTTTGCTGGTTCCAAGTTGTCAGAATCTGCGTCGAGGTCCAACGCCCGTAACTTAGGGTACGTTGATCCGAATTGCACAATCCTCGACCCCGCCGTTTGGTGTCAATAAACGTCGCATCCATGTGGTGGCGCTCTGGTGCGCAATTGGTCGTTACATTTTGTCCACGTTTTTGTAGAGGGGCAACACACAGCGTTGTGCAACGGCTTTGTCGCAAAAAGTTTCCCCAGCTCGAGCTCCCTGCGCGACATCCATCTCTTGCACTCTGTCAAGTCACAAGAGTTATTATCACACGCCAAAATGGATGCAATTATTCAAGACCAGACATGGAAGCCTGTACGCGGGCCATCTACAGACCTCGATCGTGAGTTTTGCCTCTTTTGCCGTTCGCGACCTGACAATTAACCTTGCTAGGATTGGTCGATATTTGGCACGAGCACCGATCGGCCTGCATTATTGTCGCCTTTCTGATCCTTTTTGCACTGCGAATTTGGCTGCATATGAATTATGAGAAGGGCGATCTAGTTGCTCTACCGAAAGCGCTCGAAAAGAAGGCCCAGCCCATCGTCGACTCGAAGCCGCAGGTGCTGGATGAAAAGAATGGCGCCAAGGTCGTTGGACCTCGCCGCATAAAGGGAGGGTTGACCAAGACCCCTCCGAAGAAGGGCCCGGAGCTCTTCGATAAGAACATACCTATCAAAGTTCTGATCTTCTTCTCGTCAGTCACTACCAAGACAGAGACAACCGCCAAGGAATATGCAAAGACTCTGGGCAATGCCCTGGAAGGGCTGGCGAAGCAGACTGGTCGCCAATTCCTCGAGCCTGAACTGCGAGACCTGACTGATATTGACTTCGATGATTACTTTGTGTCAACGCCAAAGCTGGAAGGGGGTGCCGATCTGTTCTACCTCTTCCTCATCCCTAGCTATAATATCGACTCCATCAACGATACGTTTTTGCAGTTCCTCGAGGAAACACATTACGACTTTAGGATCGATACCGCATCTCTTTCGACACTCCTTGGATATTCAGTTTTCGGATTTGGAGATAAAGAAGGCTGGCCGGATGAAAAGGAAGGATTCTGCTTCCAGGCTATACAGCTGGATAAGTGGATGGCCAAGCTTACTGGAAAGAAACGAGCATATCCTGTTGGTATGGGTGACATGAAGAGTGACCACGTTGAGCGATTCCGGGAGTGGACCGAGGGGGTGCATGAAACCATCGGCTACGTGGCGGCTAACGGAAACCTTGGTGAAGGCCTTCCCGGCAGTGGCGCTCCCGAGGAGAGCGATGACGAAGATGTTGCCGAGGATGATGATGGGGAGGTGCTTATCGAAGAGGAACTTCCCGAAAGCAAGAAAAAGCAAAACAGTGGTAGAGACTTGGATGATGTTGAAGATTTGGGCAAAATGATTCGATCAGATGCAAAGCCAAAAGCCACCAAAGCCCCTCTTGCCGTCGACTTCACCTCTTACGGGTCATCAACAAAGAAGAAGGATTTCCCTCAGGGCCCCAAAGAAATGGTCGCAAAGAACTCTCCAACCTACGCCGCCCTCACGAAGCAAGGCTATGCTATTGTTGGCTCGCACTCTGGCGTCAAGATTTGCCGCTGGACCAAGCACGCTCTCCGCGGACGTGGCAGCTGCTACAAGTATTCGCTCTACGGAATCAATTCACACCAATGCATGGAAACGACGCCTTCGCTTTCGTGTTCGAATAAGTGCGTCTTCTGCTGGAGACATGGCACCAATCCTGTAGGTACAACCTGGCGATGGGTGGTAGATCCTCCGGAAATGATCTTCGATGGTGTCAAGGCAGGCCATTACCAGAAAATCAAGGTTCTCAGGGGCATGGCAGGAGTCCGTGCCGAGAGATATGCCGAAGCCCTCAAGATTAGGCATTGTGCTCTGTCTTTGGTCGGAGAGCCCATCTTCTACCCTCATATTAATGAGTTCCTTGCTCTTCTTCATGCTGAGAGAATATCGTCATTCCTCGTGTGCAATGCCCAGCACCCTGATCAGCTGGCCGACCTCAAGGCGGTTACCCAATTATATGTCTCGATCGATGCGTCAAACAAGGAGTCGCTTCGTAAGATTGACAGACCTTTGCACAGAGACTTCTGGGAGAGATTCGAGCGATGTTTGGACATCTTACGGGAAAAGCGTTTCCGCCATCGCACCGTCTATCGCCTGACGCTTGTCAAGGGATTTAATGTCGAAGATGAGGCGGAAGGGTACGCCAGACTCGTTGAACGAGGCTTGCCATGCTTTGTTGAAATAAAAGGTGTCACATACTGCGGCACCTCCACCTCATCAAATGCCGGCATCTCAATGTCCAATGTACCATGGTACTGGGAAGTTTGTGACTTTGCTCGAGCTTTGGAAAGAAAGCTCAAGGAAAGGGGGCTGGGATACAGTATCGCCGCCGAGCATGCTCATAGTTGCTGTATTCTGCTAGGGAGCGATCGCTTTTTCGTTGATGGCAAATGGCACACGCATATCGACTTTGAAAAGTTCTTTGATCTTCTGGAGGAAAGGGGCCCAGATGGCGATTGGACTCCGGAAGACTATATGGGTCCTCCCACTCCTGAATGGGCTCTTTGGGGCAACGGAGGTTTCGACCCTAGGGACGAACGAGTTGATAGGAAAGGCCGAAAGATTGAGCCGGTCGTCATTCGTGACAGACCTGCAGATGCTGAGCTTACCTTTTAAGGGTATCATAGAGGCAATTACATAGCATTGATACATCTGTCATAAAAAGAATCATGATATATTACGACAATCCCAGGCAATTTGCTCCGCTTTCGTCCCAATCCCAGCAGCCGGAAATATACGAGATACAACTGTTTACACAAAGCTCTATGGTGCCTGGTGGAGGTTTTGAAAGCCCTGTTCGTGACATGACAATATTATACAGTGGAGATTTGCTTAAAAATCTCCGAAGATTTATTCAGCCTCCTTATCTGATGCTTGTCCAACATTTTTTCGACGGCGACTGGTGGTTTTTTTTCTCTTTTTTCACCAGTATACACGCCGAGAGAGGAGTTTCGGCGTGACTCTTGACTGTTCTTTTAAGAGGGTGTGCTTCTGGAAGGCGCCTTTAGTCTAGGCCAACGTTGGGGATGTCGCCAAGGTTGATGCCACCTGCGCCGGCGGGGCGGGAACGAATATCGAGCGTAGAGTCGTAGGCAATCATTTCGGCGAGGATGTCTAATATGGGCTGACAGAATGTTAATATCAAAGATGCCACGTCTATGCATATATGTAGAAATTACTGACCTTGGGCACAGTGCTGTCGTAGATCTTGATCAGGTCACCTGGCGCCGGGTAGACCTTGAGGCCCTTGTAGAAAGCAAGAGCAGAGTCGAGGGCTTTAGAAGCTGTTGCAGAGCACGTTAGTACAGAGATCAACAAGCGGTTGAACATATATCGAAGGGGCCGTACGATCTGAGCTTAGGACCTCGCCGGCCATGACCTGTTCGTTGAAGTAGGCTTCTCGCTCCTCCACACCCGAAGGGAAACCCTCTTCCTTGGCCATGTCAACCCTTGCCTTGATCATTTCTCGTTGGCGCTGGGTCGAGGCCTCGACCTCCTCTTTCTCGGCGCGATACTGTTTCCGCTCGTTCCTCCTTAGATTCCGGCGAAACTCAGCCTGAGACCGGCGTTGGTGATCGAAGTAGACGGCATAAGCTGTGTAAAAAAAAAGGAACCCAGTTAGAATAAGTTGCCTTTACTTTTTTGGTTTGTTTGCAGAAATGATTATCGAGTGGGGGACCCCGGCCTTACCAACCAGTGCTGTGGCAGCTCCGGCCACTGTTGCCGTCACAACTGTCGACGTCTGGACCATGTTAGGTGGTTTGAAAATGTGATTGAGGAAGACAGGTGGGAGGGCTGGATTGGGAGGGGTGATGCGACGCAATGCGGTCGTGCGTGCCAGGGGTGCGGGTGGGATTGGTTCGTGGTCGTAGATATATGCAAGCTAGGAGCTTTCTCAATGGCCTGCTCCCTACCAATTTTTTTTGGTTGACGGGATGCTCAGGCGCAAATCATAGCATCGGAGCATCGGAATATCGATAGGGCGGCTCATCAGTGGAACGGAAACGAGGTTGCGTCAGTATTGCCGGTAGAACGTCGGGTAGGTGGTAGGTGGGACACCAGCGCGGGCGGGAAGCTGCTCTCAACCGCCAACGTAGCTTGCTCGACGTGCGCCTGGGAAGGCTGCGTCGATGCAACCACCCAACGCGTTCATTATTTGGGCATTGCGTGTGTGCCTCGAGCTCAGAAGCGGACAAAGAGTGCCGCCATCATGTCCGAAGAACGCAACAAGATATCTTTGAGGAGTGGGAAGAGGAAGAGTACGAGGCCGACCATCAGCGCCCCTAGGCAGATATCCAGTCCAATTCCTCAAGATGCGAATGGGAGACCACCCAACGTGCCGCCGATTCCCGAGGTTCACGCACAACCCCAGGCCCGCCCACGACCACCCCCGACGGCAGGAGGAAAGGTGAGGAAACTATAGACAGACTATATTATAACAGCATTTTTTGACAGTGTCTCGAATTAGACCTCTGATCTTGTAAAGCGACGTTACTCCACGCGATTCAACCAAGACTTTGACCCCAACGCTGGACCGATCCCTGCTGTCCCGTCTTTGGACAAGTACGAAGCCGAGAAAAGTCGAATAGTTCCGCGAACTGGTGCTGCCCCAACACTTGACATCAAAGCCCTCCGAGACCCGAATCTCAATGCCGACCAATATGTTGCCCAGGCCCTCGGGGATGCGACGGAGGAACAGATTCGCGAATATGAGGACGCGCTACGGAACCTCAAGGGCAGAGCTGCGGCTGATCTACAGCAGAAGCTCATGCAGAACCGCACGCAATTCATCAAGATCAGCAAGGAAGCTGAGAAGCTCAAGTCGGAGATGAGAGCATTGAGGAACTTGATGTCTGAGCTCAAGACGAACACGACTGCCCTAAGAGCCGCATCCATGAAGAGCGAGAACTCAGCCAACTTGACGGGCGGGGACATGTCTGTGGGTTTGAGCAAGCGCGATAAGCGCAGTTCCGTCGCCGATAGGAGCGCGCTTTGGAACTCGCAGATGCAGGCTCTATACAAGAACGTGGAGGGTTCGCAAAAGTTTTTGCCAAACTCTTCTGGGAGACATGTGGTGCAGAATGCTGGACCGTGGGTCGAGCTAGACAATGCTACGTATAAGTCGAGGAGGGCAATGCAGATATTCCTGCTAAACGACCATCTACTCATTGCTTCTCGTAAGAAGAGGAAGGTTGAGGTGTCCAACGCCGATGGACGTACGCCGGTCACCAAGCTCGTCGCAGACCGTTGCTGGTCTTTACTAGACATTGAAGTAGTCGAGATGTCTGGTGCCGGCGAAGCGTCAGGAGCGAGGACGAAGCTGGCCGATGCTATCATGATCCGAGGTGGTGGTCAAGAGTCATTTATCTACCGGACAGAAAAGCCCGAGGATCCGGAAAAGAAGACTTTGCTCCTCAATGTGCGCAAAGCTATCGAAGAACTCAGAAAGGGGTTGCAATCAGAAATGGAAGCCAACAACAAGGCACGCGAGACAATCAACTACTTTGCGTCTAGAGACCCGAGACTTTTACAGAAGACGGAGCTTCTGGAGACGCTGTCTGATGTGAAGGACATGCTCATCGAAGTTGATGGGAAGCAGCAGAATTTACGTTGGGTGGAGAGCCAGATGGACGAGCTGGACATTGACATTGCTCTTCAGCGCTTCGAGCCGGCGGTAGCGCTGATCGAGAAGCTCAAGGGCCTCGCTAGAGGGCTGAAGAACAATGCTGTTGCACAGGACTTTATCAACTTCAAGGTCGAGGAGAGGTGCGGCAAATTAGCGGCTGTAATTCTGAGAGGGCTTGAAACCAGTCATAGCGAGTCCAGCAAGACCAAACGCAATGTTAGCTGGCTCACTAGACTTGGGTTTGAAGACCGGGCAAGAGAAGAGTACCTCGTGGCGAGAAGCGGGTTTATCCACAAGAGGGCGAGGTAAGCATGCATGATCGATACCCTCGGGAGCCTAACGCACTAACATACCCAGGCAATGTATCTTCCAAGGTGATTTGCATTTGTACATTTGGCAGTTGTCATTTGTCTACTTCAAGTCCATACACAACACCGTGCAATGCTTTCAAGGGTGCTTCCCCCCTCCAATGATGAGTGTCTGCGTCAAGTGGGCTAAGCAGGAGGTCGAGGCTTTCAATGTGATCCTAGCCAGGCAGCTCAGCAGCACGGAACGGGGTGGTGACGTTTGGACGCAGTGTATGGACCGGGCAAAGGAGCATGCGAAGCTACTATCTGATGTTGGACTGGATTTCATGAATTTGGTGGGACGGGATCTTGAGGCGCCTGTTTCTGAAGAAAGCGGATAGAAGGAAGCAAGCACTACTAAGTATTAGTAGTATTAGCAGTATTAGATAGACGACTTTACGCGATGTATGCCCTGCGATGAGAGCACTGCTATATTTGGGCGTTTACGTATTATCATATCACATGCATTCTATTAGCGTACTCTTGGTTTCGCGTAGACGGAGCATTGAATGTCATGATTAACAATCAAAGCATTCCAAATCAACAACAGTGTACCCCTGATGAAGCTTCTCATGAAATAGGGCTATAAGTAACGAGTACGTCGATTTTGGTACGGAGTCGAGCTTTATTGCATGTCGCTGTACGGAGTAACCGCTGCAGCTTATTACTATCCTCTCTCCCCCGATCGGAGCTGGAGCTCCCAGCGTAGCCGCTAATAGCGCCAAGTTCAAAGGGGGGCTCAGGGCCAACTAAGCTTCGAGCCTGGCCCAGCCCAGTTTCCCAGTTCAGTGCTCCTCACTTCATCATCTCATCAACGCCTAAGCCAACTGCCAACGCCCTTTTCACTCCGCCGCCCCCCTCTCCGAGTTTGCTACGACATTAGTAGATCGGCCTCAACCTTGGGTCTTTGATGATAAGATTACACAGCTATCTTCGCCACGCCTTTAACGATATACTCTCGATGAATTCAACATTTTTTCTTTAGGAAAAAAAAGGAGAAAAGAAAAGCCAGAAAAAAGAAAGAAATACTTGCACCACGAGTAGCTCTACTGAAGCCTCCCTGCTCAAACAATAACAAAGGCGTTCTTCCTTCTCCCAATTCGCTGTCTCCCGCCCTGAAGTTTGTGCCCCACCGCCGCCCGCCTTATTCGCGACTCTACCTGAATCTTTACTGCTACCTCACGCCGCAACGTCATTTCCCACCTAACCCGACGTGAAAGACCTTCCCCCTTTCCCCCGTATCCGCGAATAATCACCCCTTACGAAACCGCGGCCTCAACAGACGATCAAGAAGAGTCATGGACACCAACATGGAGGATGTCGGGCGGGCACCTGCCGATGTGTCCCCGGTGCAAACGGAGCCTGCGTCGATCCCCACGCTCGATGGTTGGATTGAGAGCTTGATGAAGTGCAAGCAGCTTGCCGAGGTGGATGTCCAGAGACTGTGCGAGAAGGTTAGTAGAGGTTGATGTTATTTTTGGGGGTGCGACATTGCGACTTCCGGGGCGGCGGCGGGACAGACACGCACAATGCTGCCATTGCCTCGCCTTCGACGATGCTCTACGAAGCCTCTACCCCTCGCGTGACCATGTTGGAGAAGAAGACTAACAGTCCGGTATAGGCACGGGAAGTTTTACAAGAAGAATCCAACGTCCAGCCAGTAGTACGTACAAATGTCCGTCGATGTCGAGGGTGCATCTTTGCTCACCGAACCCTGCTAGAAATGCCCTGTCACAGTCTGTGGCGATATCCACGGACAGTTCCACGACCTGATGGAACTCTTTAAGATTGGCGGGCCCAATCCCGATACAAACTACCTTTTCATGGGTGCGCTGAAACGCCTCATCGAACTGGTTTTGAATTTTGACTGACTGGCATGACAGGTGACTACGTCGATCGAGGCTACTACTCCGTGGAGACTGTAACCCTCCTTGTTGCCCTCAAGATCCGTTACCCCCAGCGCATTACCATCCTCCGAGGGAACCACGAGTCCCGTCAGATTACCCAAGTCTATGGCTTCTACGATGAATGCCTCCGTAAATATGGCAACGCCAACGTCTGGAAGTACTTCACGGACCTCTTCGACTACCTTCCCCTGACCGCCCTCATCGATAACCAGATCTTCTGCCTTCACGGTGGCCTCTCACCCAGTATTGACACCCTCGATAACATCAGGGGGCTGGATCGTATCCAGGAGGTCCCTCACGAAGGTCCCATGTGCGACTTGCTCTGGTCGGACCCCGATGACAGATGCGGCTGGGGTATCTCACCCCGTGGCGCGGGTTACACGTTCGGCCAGGATATTTCCGAAGCATTCAACCATAACAACGGTTTAACGTTGATTGCTCGCGCTCATCAGCTTGTTATGGAGGGATACAACTGGTCCCAAGATCGGAACGTTGTGACAATCTTCTCAGGTATTTACTTGTATCCTTCTACGAGAGCTAAAGGACTTGACTAATGCATCATGCAGCTCCCAACTACTGCTACCGGTGCGGAAACCAAGCCGCGATCATGGAGATCGATGAACACCTCAAATACACATTGTAAGAATCATTACTCTGGGTTATGGTGATCAACCCCACTGACTGTTATAGCTTGCAATTCGACCCCTGCCCTAGAGCTGGGGAGCCGATGGTCTCAAGGCGTACGTCCCCAAGTTGGCTGCCCGCACCTATTGCGTATTTACTGATTGATTTGCAGGAACCCCTGATTACTTCCTCTAAACATGTACGACTAGAATCGTTTGAAGGAACCCATGGTCGATTCACCGGGGAATGGAATAGAATCGCTGACAAGGCGGGGTCAAGAACTCCCGTCTCTGTGGTATTGGGCCAGATACCCACGTACGGATCACAACACAGAGCTATAGAGGTAATGTGCGAGGTAGGCTGCTGCTTGGGTCAGAGAGCCCTAGCGAGTCTATTCTTATTCAAACACGATATACAGTCGGCCTTCAAAAGAGGAGTGTTGGTTTCATACTGGTTCACACTTGATTCTTCACGTGCTATTTCCCTTGGATGCAAGTCAAAAATACTTTGTTTATATGTACAGTGATGTGTTTGATTATCGTTTATATGAAAATGTGGGGTATAAAATATATGCGGGTATGTATATGACAATATGTATCTAAGCTGATGCAAGCAGTTTTTACCGACCCATTCCTTAACGCCAATCAATGAATACGCATAAACATCATTACCATCTCAACAAGCGCCGTTGGCGGACTACTCCTCTGTCACGTTTTTCTCCAATCGGCGCTCATTAGCAGCCTCGTCTTCCGGCATCAGCGTTCCCTCGCCGGCCTCCTCATCATTGCTCTCATTCGCAGCCTTCTCCAATGTGCCGCGAGTATACGAGCCTGGACCGCTGGCGCCGTTGGGGATCCAGAATCGGCGATCCATGCGCATGAGGGCATATGTGTAGACCACGATGAGCTCAATGACAAAGTTGATACAGTAGAAAGCCGCCTTTTGGTTGAACGGGCCAATGTCGTTGGCAGGACGGGCGATGAAGCTGGTGCCTGCGCGATAGCAAGCGCCAAAGGAGAGGAGGGTGCTGGTGAAGATGAGGAGGATAATCTTTGTGCGCATCTTGCCAGTGCCAAAGTTATCGATGGGCCCGCTTCGGGGAAGCAGCACGACCAGGATCGTCCCAGGGAGGGGGATGAAGGAAAGGATGGCGAGGTAGACGCCCGCGACCAAGCGAACGTCCCTCAGCTGCTTCTGGACGTCCACATCGAGGGTGTGGTAGCTGTACACGACGGTCGAGACGACCATGACGAGGCAGGCAAAGATGCCAAGGTAGAGGAACTTGAAGGCCCAGCTGACGGGCTTACCCCAGCCCACGCCGGGGTGGTGGGCGCGGAGGACGCGCTGGAAGAAGATGAGGTTGATGACGAAGAGGAGCAGGACCCCCGCGTTGGTGAAGACGGCGGCGGCGAGGGCGACGCGGGCGTTGGACGGGTTCTGGGACCAGACGATGCGCATGACGTTGGCGGTGATTCGGGCCATGCAGAAGCCAAAGGTCACGCCCGAGAGGATGAACTTGTGGCCCCGGCGCCTGTTGAGCTGGAGGATCGTCATGTTGAAGGCGGCGGCGCAGATGAAGAAGACGAGCAAGACGGCCGAGACGGGGACGTCGGGGAGCGTCGAGGGGACGCCACCTAGCATTCCTGCCTGAGGGAGATAAGGGGGCCCTGGGGGCTTGGTCTGTTGCTGTGAGGACATGGCTGCTGGATTTCCGGTCTATTTATCGAGGTGATGTGTTTTTTTTTCGAGGGTATTGATACTAATAGGGGTAGTATCTCGAACTTTAATGGCACCGATCTTGTCTTGGCCAGGGAACTTTTCTTTCGACTTCAAAGAAGATGTCCGCGTATTAGAGTGTATGGCGTATTATATTAAGCTTGATTATAACAAGCATGGTCAACCATCCAAGAAGAAAGCGGCGAGCCAAGAAGGTTTAAATTTATCTAGGACAAGTTTACAAATTCTAGATGGGGGACAGTAAATAATAAGAAATAAATCCCACCCCTATCAATCAGATTCGAGATCTACAAGTAAAGTCCGCAATCCGAGACGAAACCCCACGGCCCGGACCCCAACCAGACCTTTGGGTGAGAAACATGCAAGGAGGGAGGGATGGGACGGTGATGATGTCGGACATCGGAGGTTTGGGTGGTGCGATGGAACGAGGGCAGATCGGTAGGTCGGACGCCGATGCTGTTAGTGCGGGCCTTGTTGTGTTGGTGGTCTTCGCTAACAAAATGTCGGCGCATGGGGAAATACCGTTAGGCGCGAGGTCTTTCTTTCTTTCTTTTTCTGAACCATTTTCCGTCGAGAACTATTGATATCCACGGACATACATACATTATAGGGCTATTTTTAATTTAGCTCAAAGATGGGGATTACCGTCATCCGGGATCATTTTATGGACAATGGGGGTTTTTACTCTACTAGTAGTTTGGGCATGGTTGCTGATGTGATACCTACATACGGAGTATACAATGACCTTCGGGATTAAAAACATGTCCGGACGCACGTGGGTTTCTACAGGCTCACTTTCTCTTTTTTGGGGGGCTTGCTGAACTTGATCTTATTAATCTTTTCCCCCTCAATTTCCCCTTTTTGAAACGTATGTTATGGACGTTCCCGTCGTGGATGGGAGGCTATGAATACCTTTCTTGGTCAACCCTTTCCAAAAGCTCATTTGTCGATGCAAGGGCATCATCCCTATAACTGGAGGGAGAATATATTTCGGACATGCATGTACATGACCTTTCTTGACTAACCTAAACGCCGATACTTCTCATTTTATCACTACTATCCTACTACTAGTATATATGCATCTCCCAAAGCTTTCCTTTTATGGAAATAACCAGGCTAGACGGTTCTGCCTCTGGGATTCGACTCGATATGAACATGTACCATATAAGCCCGCGGGGTATATCACATAAGCACTTCTCATATATTCCCCAGCCACAAATTCACATTCAGTCATGCGGTGAGAACTGCCCCATTCCTGCTTGTTTTGGTCACCGGTAACAGTTGGTCTGCCCTGTGCTTGACTTGCTCCGTGCGGAGTACATGGATAGAGATATATACAGGCTGTGATCTTAAGAGGTCCATGGAACGCGACAAGCGAAACCTTGAGTCAAAAGATGGCTCAAAAGGGAATATTATTACGCGTAGAGAAGAAAAGATGACATGATGCCATGCGAGAGGCGGCGCCACGGTCTGACTCTTGAATGAAAAGAGGCTGAGATAACGATAACTCTAACCTCACGAAAGAGAATGCTAACCTGCCCTTCCTCAGACATATAAAAGGCCTCGAGACGGCACTCCATGTTGCTTCAAGTCTCTGCGTGCAGCAAACCTCCAACTGTGACCAATTTCTGCCCACAGGATAATACATTTGAGCAAAGCATTGTAATGTCGTCTCGACCACATCATCACAGTGGCAGGCCCACTGTCACTCGACGTCCGTTCAGGGCATTTACATGGTCGATATTCTAAGTCAGCTCTTTTGTAACCTTTTTTCTTTCTCTTCTTTTCTTTTCTTTTCAGATTCCCCAATTTCGTCTTTACTAGGGGGGGATTTCCAAGACAAAAACGCAAATCTGGAGTCCAGGCACAACTTAGACAATGTCCAGGCAACCTCAACCGGGGCGGACATTTCCCTCCGAGGAGCTGAGGGCCACACTGCTGGATCCGGTATACGGCGAGTTTCGTCAGGCTCACTCGTCAATCAACGATCTTCTTCTCATCCTGTCGACGCCGGACCTCACCCACGACGAGACCAACGCCCACCTGTACCGGCACCCAGCCCTCCCAAGGCTCGGCCGCGCGCACAACAACCTGCCCTTCCGCCTCGCCTTCATGATCGGCAGCTGCACCGGCGGCATGGTCTCGCACATGTCGGCGAGCGCCGTGGTGTTCTGGCAAGACGACCGCTGGATCAGATGGGGGGGCGCCGGCGCCGGCGCCGACGCGGAGGAGCAGCGCGGCAACAACGACTTCCTCCAGGTCTCCGGGCTGGTGTTCGCGCTCGGCCTGGCCCTCTTGGCCGTGGCGGCGCGCGAGCACGCCCGCGGGCCGGGAAGCCTCGCGAGAGGGGTCGTGGTCAGCGTCTTCACGACGAGCGAGATGGTGGAGAGGGCGGCCCGGGAGTCGCGCCGGATCCTGGACGGCATCTTCACGCCCAGCAGGTATACCATGCTCGACAAGCGGCTCGGGCAGCTGCGGCAGGCGGGGGTGACGGTCTACGTCGAGTACGTGCCCAAGGGGTTGATGATCGGTCACGAGGTTGCCGACGTTGCGGCTTCGGCGTTGGCGAGGGGCAAGGGCGACGTTGGGGAAGCGAGGGCCCAACACTGTGCTGGGATGATTCGGCCATTGCAACGGCTGAGTTTATGGTGAAAAGGACGAGTTTGGGACTTTTCTCTTTTGTCTGCCGAGCGCTGAATTCCCATCTCATCTTTGGAGAGGTATATAATGATGATATAGCAGCATAATGAGATGTACCATCTTGTATCCGTGTAAGCGATAATCAAAACCACTCGTCTTTTTTCTCCATTTCGACTAGGTAAATCGAATATGGAATAAAAGTACTCCGTATAGTGTCACATGTTATCTTGCACGAGTTCTAGGTTGAACTTGTTTGGAGCAACAATGTGGCCACTACTTACTACAGATCTGACCACGTTAGCAGACAATGGGGTGCCACAAGCTTTGTGAGATGCTTACAACAATATCATGTAGTCAGTCTTGGCCAAACTCCAAGTTAATCCAAGTTAAAACATCATTATTTGGTACGTGTTTTTCTGGGTTCCAATATCCGGTATTGAATTCCAAACCCCCCACTTGTTTCGCCGTGGTGTGCCGACCCGTAGTGCCCGTGCCGGACGCGAAGACGAAGTTGTGCTACGACGAGGTTGCGCCCAACTACGGAGTACGAAGTACATAAACCGCATGTCCAGCAGCGCGCTTCGTGACCCAATACGGAGTATTGATTTCCTATCTTTCGGGGCGCTGGCTCAAAACAGCAATGCAGCAATGGACAGACCCGAAAAGAGAGAGAGAGAGAGAGAGAGAGAGAGAGAGGGAGGGAAGAGGAAAGGAAAGATTGTGCCCGAGACTTGAATGGGGAGGCTTCACCAACCGACTGGCGGATTGTCTAATCTTTTTCTCTCCCTTGCTGCGAAAGAAAAGACACGGCCAATGCGCCATGCTCCAGCCGGGGAAAATTGCGTGCTCTTTTTTTCCTCATCTCTCTCTCTCTTTTGTTCTATTTTGCCCATCTGTCTCGCTGTCTGTGCTTGCTTCGCTTGGTACAACTACAACTACGGGAGTGAGTACGTACTCCGTACTTACCGTGACAAAGGTAACGGAAACGGGGCAAAAGCCAATTGCTGGCTTTGCTGTAAAGTTGGGCAAGAAGAGGCGCTGCTGGAGCTTTTCGCGCTTGCTTTTAGGCGGCTACGCACGACCCTTGTTCCCCAAGATTGCAGTCGCCGGTCTGGATGCCACTTTCGATCTCTAGCGCTCGGTCGGCGATTGCGAGGTGTGAGGTGACAGAAAAGATGGCTCACCGAGCGAGAAGAGTCGAGGCGTCAAAAAAGTTTTGGGGCCAAGAATGAAGGGCTTCGAAATCAAAAAGTCTCAGAAGGGTGAAAAAAGGATGGCCTCGAGAAATTCAATTGTTGTCTGTCTCAGCAAAGAGCGACATGATTCAGGCGGGACAATGCGTGTTCAATCTTGCATGATACGGAGACGGTTACTCCGTATTGCTATTGTTCATGTTATTCATGCCCATTGTCCATGGATGGCTTGCGTGTCGCAATGCGCATGTGCGATTGTGGTGGCAGACGTGTTTGCAGTACTGATGAGAGTTTCGATTGAAAAAGAGAAGGGGAAAAAATGATGAAATATGTATGCCGTACTCCGTGCCCCGTACGAATGGTATCATCGATATCATAGTGTAAAAAGGTGTCAATTCGGTTCGCGGTTATATATGTACGACCAACTTTTATGTCATCGCCGCCCTGGCAGGTACAATAGAGCAACCCCCAGTCCCCCCAGTGGAGACGAAGCGAAACGGCGCCAGGGCGAAGCTCATCTCAACACCCCGGCATGGCTTCTAACTTGGATGGCTCCATCCTACTTACAGCTTGCTTGCAATTGACCAGTCTATTCTTTCCACGACCAATCTGGTACCTTGACCGATCGTCCCTTTCCGCGCGCATCAAATCGTACCTTTTCAACGTTGCACCTCATCAGCTTTTGCACAATTCGTGCATAGCTCCCGAGCACGACCACGACTACTCGCCGCGCATCATCACACACACCCCCCCCTAAAATATCGCATTGCGCTTCTTCACCTTTATCCTCACCTTTTTTTCAGTCGTCTTCCCCAGACTGTAATTTCTGAGAGTCTCGGCTGGTCCACGATCGAGTCCTCCTCCACAAACTCCCTCTCTCTCTCTCTGTCTTTTTCTTCTCCTTCCGTTTTTCTTTTTTTTTTTCCCCGAGAGAGAGGAAGGCCAAGCTTCCCTCCCCCGGAAAAAGAAGAGCTGCCCCGATTGCGCGCGCTCCTTCGATTTCTTCTTCCTGGGCGACAATTTCCTCGCGATAGACACGCCACTCTTTCTCCTTCTCGCGGAATACGACCTTGTTCAACGCAAGCGACCTCGCCTTCCTTTGGTGGCGCAAGACCGGCATCGGGACAAAAAAAAAAAAAAAAAAAAAAAAAAGGAAAACAAAAAAAGAAGAGGAAAGAAAAGAATTTCCGGCGACAAGGACTCTAAAGTTCTCTTTCAACTGGTGGCAGCACCAACATGCTGGCTCGACAGCCGCCTTTGGTGTATTTATGAAATCGCATGCCATCAACAACAATATATTGCACATGGAGCAAAGTCGCAGCAAAGCCCAGCCAAAGTGGAAAACGTGCATTCGAAACGCATATAGAGTGTCGTAAAAACATGTTGGTACAAGTCGTATTCATAACGGCAAGCAGGGCCCGTCCTCAAACCCCCGCAGCGCTGCCTTTTGTTCCCCCCCCCCCCTCCTCGGTTTATCATTTCTTTTCTTTCTTGCCCATCGTCGCATCGATTCGATATCGTACACCGTTCCCCCCGGCCGCTCGAAATCTACCCTTGCCTCTGCTTATGTCTCGGGTTCGCCTTGCAGATGATGTAGAGATACCCATTGTGCTTCTTCCCAGCCTTTCTTCTCACAACCTACAAAACACACACACACACGCCCTTGTCAGCCTTTCTTCCCCCGTCGGTCCCCTTTCATTGATATTGTCTGCCTCCGCCCAGGATTTAGCCGGGGGACTCACCTTGCAGTGCTCACACCTCTTCTTCACAGCACTGTGAACCTTCATCCCCCTAACCTGTTGCTGCTGCGTAAACCCAACCTGCGTCGCGGCAGCGATCGTCATCGGGGCCGTCATCGGGGTCGCGGGCGCGGAAACGGCCTGGCGGAACATGTTGCCAAACGGGCTGAGCGACGTCGTCGCCCGCAGCGAGATGGTGCGTATCAATGACGCCATTGGTGGAAGAGTGATTTTTTTCCCTTTCTTTTCTTCGGGTTGGCCTGGTTTCGTTTCGCGCTGCGGCTGCTCGCCCGTTTGAAGAGACGTTCTGTTTGTTGGGTTTATTCTGCCTTGGTGATTGTTAGGTAGGTTTTCTCGAGGTTCAGAGCGGCCGGCTTGTTCCGAAACATGCTTGAACACGTGATCTCCCTAACAAATGCACTTTCATCTTTCTCTAGAGATATGAAGCACACCATTCGTGCGAAGCGAGGAAATAAATCGCTTGACCGGGCTATTATAGTTTGTAATATTTTGAAAGGAACTATTGAACATGCCATTCCAATGAAATTGTTCCCATTGCTGCGTTCTCAGCCTTACCGATATCATCCATCGTAGAACCCGTCTAGTGCTATCCTGACTAGCGCGGTATTGCAAAGTTGGGCTGCGAGGCCAACCATTGTCACGTAAAGGAGAATGAGGCCGAGCTGGAGAATGCTGTTTTACCGAGGCGCAACTACATGGCATCCAATAGACATCCGAGGGCCATTCGCAGATTCTTCAAGTCATATAAACATAAAGCCCACATCTTGCTCACTACTATCGATCCATCACTTCAGCAAAGAGCACAATCTGTGGGACCAAGGCCTTCACATTGTCGCTATCTGAGCTATCAACAAGTCTAGTAGTAACCAGGAGAAGCTCGAATGCCTCTGATCCAACCTTTAATTGATCCATACCGTTCCGCAACGAGCCTGGCCATATCAACCACATCGTAATCAAAGTCATCGCCCTACTCATTAGAGAGCAAGCGGCCAAAGCTCAGAAGACGTGAGGGCAAAAAAAGCACAATCGATCTCGAAAGCTATTTTGCCCACGTCTTGCTTTGTGAGCACTCTTTTGTCGTAAACAAAACGCAAAACCACACCGCAAAGCTACCAAAACGCCGACCGAGGATATCGAGGGTTCCTTGGCGTGAAGGCTGTACTCCTTGTGCTATGCAATCAATCAGGAGAAACATAGCGGATCCGCCACCAACAGCCGATATACGAGGCGAAGCACGCGCCGAAAACAGGGCAAACTCGCCATTACCAGTACTCGTAGCCGGGCTTGGGAACACTTCCAGGCCGGTCTTGCTCGGCAGGTAGGACGTATCCTGGTGGACCAGCCTGGAAATTCATGTCCTGGAGCGTCTTCTGGAGGCCTAAGGCGGACACAAAGTCGTGGCATGCCACGTACTTGGTTGGTTCTTGGGGTTTTGGATACTGCCTCTCATCAACATGGCACCACTTGCCCGCGCCAGCCAATTTGACAATATGCTCGCATTCCCGAGAATTCCAGGGAACCGTGCCCTTCTCCATGGCGCTCAACAGGATGTGGACCGTAGCCTGAAGTATATCGAGGCCCAGGCAACGGTATTCGAAGCGAGACCAGCGCCTCTTGTTCCCCTTTGTGTCCATAACCATGTCATCCAGGGATGGGAGGTTCTGTACAGATACATCGAGGCAGCTGTTGTGTCGTGCTTTTGGCTCCCAAAATGATGGCTGAATCATATCGCCCGTCTGGCTGCTGAGGGCCATGGGCGGAGGTTGGGGGCGAACGTCCGCATCAGATCGCAGGAATATCAGGTCGCGAGCCCAGGGAGCAAGCGGTGCGTCCTTGTTAAAGATCTTTGGCTTCCAGTCTGGGAAGAGTACGCCAATCTGATCTCGCTTACGCACTTTCATGTGAGCTGAATCTATGTCAAGAAGCTCCTGCAGCTGGCAACCAGTGCAAACACGGTTCCATGCGCGTGCAGTAAAATTGACAAAGAATATCTCAAAGGTCTCATAGCCACAGGATGCACAGAACAAGTGCTGGTCCTTCATTACCTTGTTGCAGTACCGCCGAGCATTGTCTCTGTGAATGTCCACGACCCCCAGCCTGACTGGCTTTAGCAGGTCATACACGGCTTGCTTACGGAGATTGTCATCCTTGCGGGTCTTCTCGCTCGAATAGCGATAGAGGGCATCAAGGAAAGACGGCACTCCGAGGGGGAGATTAGGAAGTCGAAAGAGGAAGTTCCGGAAGGCCTTGCCTTCGTCGAAAAGAAGCTTGATACCCATGGCCTGGGCCTTGAGGAATGCCTTCATCAGGGTCATGTAGAAGCCCCTCTGAACAATGTCTCGGTCCTCAAAGTCCCACAGAAGGCCATACGTAGCCTCGTAACGCTCATGTGCATATGGCATGCCGAGCTCGTAGTAGGGAGCGAAGTCAAGCGCATCTATGGTTGGGAGCCCACCAGAAAGGCGCTGCTGATTGACTTCATGAATGAGGTCGAGCATCACCAGAACATCACCGTAATGCACCAGAGGACAATTGTAGACTCCAACCATGGTGACGTGAGGAAGACCCTTCAAGATGACTGCAAGGATGCGTCGATCTAGGAGCGGCGTTTCTTCAAAGTGCAGGACTTTGACTGCATTCCGTTGCTCGTAGAGCGTTGTCACTATGAAAGGTTAGATACAGAACGTGTCCGAAGAACGCCAAGGTCACTTACTCATCTTATTGAGACGGTCTGCACAGTGAAGATTGCGTGGTCGAAACGGATCAGTGCTACCGGACTGGATGAGCTGGCGTTGGATGAAAACGTCTGTCAGAAGCGGCAGGAGCCTGACTGCAAACTCAGCATCCGGCACTTTTCTCATGGCATGAACCGCTTTGGGGTCCAAAACGCGTCCATGCTCCATGAGATTGCCATGCGCCCGGGAGACGCACTTGTAAACACTCAGTTCAACCTCTTGAGCAAAGTCAGCCCACTTCCGAACGATGTTCGAAGGATCCTCGTGCAATGGGTCGCTTTGCTCGTCAAAAGTAAAGTGACGGATGTTGTACTCGGGCGAGGTAATCATGTAGACTCCACTGTGTCCCTGGAACTTGAAATCGCCTGCGGTGAAGTCCCAAACATTGCAGACCTGGGAGATTGCAACCCAGCTGTCGTAAGAAGTCATTGCGAAATCTCTGGCTGTACGCATACCATCGGCATACAGCTCCTCAGCAATGATGATTCCGGCAGGTGTGTTTTTAATAATGTGCAAGAGTGTCTCGTACGAAGTACTACGATCCTCAAGGCACAAGGCACGGAATTTGACTTTCTCGTTGCGAAACTCATTCCGCATACACATGGTAGACTACATCAATCAGTATATAAGCAGGGTGGGGGGTGGGGGGGGGACAGAACTGTAGCACTTACCTGTGTAGCTCGTCGATAATGATTCTTCGTGGCAGTCCGGATTTTGGAGCTAAACTTTTCAGAAACAAACTGCTCACGAGATGGTTTGGCCATGGTTCGTTGAGCCATGGTCACCCACGCCTGGACATATTCGGCAGGGCTAAGTGAGGTGACTCGAGGATCAAACCCCTGTTCGTCGAGCCTGATCTTGGACTCGACGGGACCGTAAATACCAGCTGATAATTCACCGTCTATCAGTGAACAGACCTTGTCGGAGGCATGCCATGAGTACTTACGATAAGTTGGCGCCTTACGGCCACCAGCGCTCGAAGCGGCTGCCTGGTTCTGGGCTGGGCCCATCTTCTTGCCTCTTCTCCTTTTATTCTTGCGTCCTGAAGGTGGTATCTGTAGATTTGTGGCCTCTGTATTGACAAATGCGTCAGCATCCCACTTGGGTGCCTTGAGCTTGTGTCTGCCTGCCATGATGGAGGATGATGCAATCAAGTTGCTTTTCTGGATAAGAAGATGCGATAGGGCGGGTGTAATAGGATATAACGATTGAGTGATGTGTAGCAGATGCCAAGGGAGGGTGATTGATGACGCAAGTCGTCAAAGAGAGAAGAGAGATGGTCAAACGCGGTGGTGCGACGTGGGAAGAAGTGAAGTGAATTGGAAAGATGGAGGGGCAATCGGCCTTTTGAGTGAAGAGTAAACAAGAAACAAGAAACGTGAAAGTTGTTGGCTCGGAAGAATAAACCGGGCTGAGAACTTAAAATCCATTTCTTATGTCACCGCTTACTCAACTCACCACAGGCTGAGATGGGACGACGGGAAGGTGCATCTTTGAGTGGAAAGTGAGGCGAACAAGGTTGTGGCGCAAAAAGTTGGACTCGAACCAAGATTGGTGGGAAACAAGAATAAGATGAATATGATGGAAAAAAAATAATAACTTACAATTTAGAGTAGATGATGTGAAGGTTTTTTAGTTTTTAATTCTTTCGAAACAGAATTGATGGAGGAGTGTTTGTTGTGTTGATGGTGATGAATGAATAGCTCTTCCACAACGCAAATGATGGGCGTGCAGTGCCAAACAAAGCCGATGAAAAGAATGCAGCACAATGCAAAGGTTGCAGAGTGCCGAGTTCTTTTTATTGTCTCGATGGGATTCGCGAGTTTGCAAAGGTGAATTGAGGTGCGGGTTGGTGTGAGTTGAAGAGGTATGTTGAAGGAGGGGAGGAAAGGAGAAGAAGTAGTGAAACCAGTGTAGCGTTAAATAGAGAAAGCTTGGGCCTTTTTGTGTGTGAGAGAGAAATAGAGAAGTGAATGGAACAGCTGCTGCCTTGCGAGCACTAGGCCCTCATCGAAATACACGTTGCTACAGCTGCAAGTTGCTAGCACACCGGACTGGAGAGGATCTCGACGAGGGAGAGTCACTAAAGAAGGTATTCTACTACTGCGGTAATGTACAATGGAGGTTCATATATGCTGAGAGAGAATAATCATGGCTAGTTATTAGATTCATCTACCTGCTATATATGTGGACAAATTCGACAGTGACAGTACTATTGCATTTGATAAAGGCGTCTGGAGCCTAGGGCTACAGCCCAAGACCTTGTGTGCTAGCAGCTGCCCCCAGAGCTCCGGGCCTACAGTACCACCTGTGTTAGGGCATGACAACAACAACAACAAAAACAACAGTACGAAACAGATGTCGTAACCCCTTGGCCCAAGCTAGGCCCTAGGCTCGACCCCCGAGGCTTGCAAGTCCAGTATGCTTCCTAATGATGATAGAGTCTGGTACTCAGCATGACCTCTTCAACCAACAACCAGGACCATCCCACAGCTTCTTCTTCGGCAAGCCAACTCCTCGCATCTCTGATCCCAGCGAAAGATATCCCATATTCGATTCATCCTTCACTTGTGGCGTATGCCGAACATTAATCGTCTTGAACACTGGCAAGAACACACTGGGGTTATGCCGGGGGTGTTGAATCAACGAGAACATTTACAAACGCGAATCAGAATGCAGATTATCCCGCAAAAACACTCTGACAAGAAGAATGTATTCATTGCTTTTGTGGTATTAATTAATATGTTTCTATACAGGGAACTCTTCAGCATCAGTCTTTCTGAGCGCCTCGAAGAGGCACAATCAACAGATGCCCAAACTTCTCCTGAAACCGGTTGGCGATTGGTTCATCTTGCATCTTGTATTGCGAGAGCTCAAATCAATTGCAAAGACACAAGCCATCTTGTAAGCAAGCTTCGACTCAACACTACATACTACTTGGTACTTTATCGAAGCGGAGTGGTAAAACATTGTACACTGGCTTATGCGACACAGGCACAAATCACTCCTTCCACAAAAGGACTCGACTAATGAGCCTGACGATAAGAGCGTTTACATCAGTGATTAACGACGTATCTAGATCCAAGGCGTGAGCAATCAAGTCTGATTAGCGACACTATAATATAACCCATTCCACCTCCAGACCAGACCGCCCATGGCCAGCTTGCCGGAGTGAACTTTGAAGATGACGAAAGGAAGCCCAAGAGAACGACGGCCATTGCTTCGACAGAACTTGCCGCTCTCACTAGGCCCCTCTCTACGTCAGATAAAAATCTGGTGTTTGCAGTGTCAGGATGAGTCTCTGAAACATTCCCGTCGTACAAAAGCCAAGCTCATCTGACCACACCAGCATGTACATACATGCAGTGCCAATGTTGGCAGCATATAGCGACCCATCTGCGCAGGTACGACATGCAGCGAGGCCGCAGGAAACGGGCAACAGGGTCATGCGGAAGCACAAGGACCATGAAGCGGAGAATAAACGGACCCCCCGAGGCGAGCTGGAGGCTCAATCTACGACCATTTTCATTACCCAGATAAGGCGTATATTCAGGTATTACGGAGTAGGTGAAGAAGGTGAGAGATGCTGCGAGTATTATTACCGTGACAACTTGATGCGCGATTCCTAACATCAGCAGAAATGCATGGCAGCATGTGAATCGCAAACGTTGATGAGATTTGTTGGCATCACATCAAAGCCTTTACCCCTGCCAAGGACAGGCCTAGTAGGGTCTACGGAGTAATAGAGTACTAGTACGGAGTACTATGCTCATCATTCGATCAGCCATCAACGCCTTGCAAAAGTACAATCGACATCTATTTCGTTGGCCACGTACGATTCCCCGTACTCTGTACACAAGGGATCATGCCATCGTCTATTGCTCCGTACCGAGTACGATGTCAATGCCGCCACGGCCTAGCTTCGATTCGATGGTACCCCTGAGTCGTTCATGATAAAAAGGGGAGATGCTGCCATCAGCATCACTGCTTTTGACGGCGCGTCGCCCGAGTTTCATCCTATCCACCTGGCCAGAGGCATTACAGAGTCCAATTCATTCACCGGCCTTCAAGGGAAGCTCTATTACTCCGTACCGGGCACGGTCGCTAGAACACCACCAGCCAGCATCAGCATCAAGGAAAGACCAAGTCCATGTCATGTCCTGTCGGTGTGATTAGGTAATGACCGAAAGACAAGCCAAGACCGTAATGCGGACTGAGATCAAGCTACCATCGATGACTGTGCTTCTCAAGCGGAACCTCCAAGGAGCCGCAAGGGTGGTGGGGATTGGGACGGACGGACGGGGGGGGGGGGGGGGGCCGGCGAGGACCTCTAATGTGTTGATAAAAGGCTCCCAGGGCATTGTAAAAGGGGTTACGGAGTATATGTGATGAGATGCGATGCGATTCTCTGCAGCATCATCATTCCTCCCCTAATGCACCCAAGAAACCATCACGTTGTCTGCCGGAGGGTCTTTTTCTGGAAATGGAAGGATTAGAAATCCGACTTGGGGGGGGGGGGGGGGG
>PXOB01000109.1:0-59187 GCA_003012115.1 Trichothecium sympodiale | reverse complement strand
TTTTTTTTTTTTGCCTTTTTGTGGAAAAGGAAGAAGGAAAGTGGAAATGAAATGCATGTGCTGACAGAACCTTGTCGATGATATATATAGATGGGTGCAGTCAACTGATACCGTCTACCGCGTCAACGAGCAAGGCCCCTGGGCACCCCAATACTCACCCAACAGCTCCACGACGGCAGAAAAGATTGAAGATGCACACTGGGAAGTTCGCTACAGTACGTCCCTTTCTTCTCTCTTTCTCACACATTTACACACACACACACACTCTCTCTCTCTCTCTGTGTGTCTGCCCATGTTAACAAGAAAACAAAAACAAAAAAGTGGACGGCAACGCAGCCGAAGGAATAGCCTACCACGACACCCTCACCCTCGGCCCCTTCAAAACCCTCAACGCAACCATCCAGTCGGCCCAAAAGGTGGCCATCCGCTTCGAGTCCGAGACGGGCCTGACGGGCATGATGGGCCTGGCCAAGTCCCTCCCCAGCAGCGTCTCCCCCCCGCAGGACACCTTCCTCTCGCAGCTCGCGCCCCAGCTCCAGACCCCAATCTTCACCGTCGACCTCCGCCGCAACGCCACGGGACGCTTCGACTTTGGCCGCCTGGACGAGTCACGCACGCGCGACGCCATCACCTGGATGGGCACCGACGCCGGCAGCCCCCACTGGGACGTCGTCTTCGACCTGACCAGCTGGGCCGGCGCCGA
This sequence comes from Trichothecium sympodiale, assembly GCA_003012115.1. NCBI lineage: Eukaryota > Fungi > Ascomycota > Sordariomycetes > Hypocreales > Trichothecium > Trichothecium sympodiale. The sequence goes on along the minus strand of PXOB01000109.1, from coordinate 58,484 downwards.
CCAGACCTGGTGGCACCACCCCTTTACCGCCACCGTCGACACGGGGACGACACTCATGTTCCTCCCCGACGTCTTGTCCAGCATGTACTGGTACGCCATCCCGGGGATGCGCGTCGACCCCCGCCTCGACAACGCCTACACCTTCCCCTGCGACTTTGCAAAGAACCTGCCGGACCTGCGCCTCAAGATCCCTTCGACCGAGCACGTCCTCACCATCCCCGGAAGCTACCTCAACTATGGCCCGACCGAGGCCGACGAGGGCTACTGCTGGGGCGGCATGCAGAGTGCTAGCGGCATGAATGTCACCATCCTGGGCGATGTCATGCTCAAGGCCTTGTTCGTCGCCTTTGACGTTGAGAATGACAAGATTGGCTTCGCCAACAAGAACGATGAGGATCTCTAAGTAGCCAAGGGCACACACAGTTGGCCATGGCAAACCTGCCATGACATCATGTACAGTTCAATAATAAAAACAACCAAGACCTAGGGAGTCGGCTAATCAGCATCCGTTCTGTCGGGGAGCCAATAAGAATGTGAAGCACCTTTTGTGAAAATCTTCATATAATCCATTGGCAACATAAAAGATAAACCATTGAATGTCATTGACCATGCTCGTAGTAATTGGTATATACAACCTCACTCGGTTACGCTTCCCCAGTGTTTAGCCACGCCCGCTGAATCACCACTTCCCACCTTGTTTCAACTAAATTCATCATCTTCCGTTGCTGCCCACCAGGCTTCGGCAGCTCCATCCAGTGCCGAGCATTAAGATAAACTAGGAGTTATATATATATATTCCCCGCGCGGAGAAAGAATGCCAGCGCGGTCTCTTCGTGAAAAGGCACCCATGGTACCATATGAAAGCAGCCGTGATGCCTCAAAAAACGCCTTGTAATCGTCTAACGAGTGTATGTATGATCGGGTAATAAAGAGTAGATGCCGTCCTTTTGCCGTTGTCAACTTCTGCCCCAATAGTCAAAACTCGTGGACCACAGGTGCGGCTTTTGGGAGCTAAGACAAGCGGTAACAAAGTTTGGGCTGCTTCGATATATCGAGGAACGGAAAGTCGTAAAGTATTCGCTTGCTCAAGTCGCGTCTATTCGCGGTCACCGTCTTAATAACAAGTCCAAGTCAGCGCCGGTCGCCATAGAGCATGTCGTCCTCGGTGACGAGGGGTTATTCACCTTCACTAGCCCCGGGAGTTGGAGGCATGTTTCCAGAGCTGGGAGCTGGTTGGGCGGCTTTGGCGGTCCCCGGTCGAGAACGGGCCTTGCTGGCTTCGTCGATGGCTTGCAGGTTACCAGAAGTGGACTGGTTCTGGGAGGCGTTGGCGGCAGCTGTGTCGACATTTGACAGGGTGTGGCTGCGCATGTGCTGGCTTCTGTTCAAGCGATCCTCCATTTCCTTCAGACGGGCTTCGAGAGAAGCGAGTTCATCATTGGACTGATAAACAACCTTCCGTCTGATCAAAGTTAGCTTTCTCCGAAAGAAATCATCTTGGTGAATATTTCGAGTGGTGCTGAGCTTTCAAGGGGCGGGCTGGGGGAGTAGTAAACAAAGGAGATTCAGGGAGGCGGTCAACTCGAGGAGGAGCAATTAAGCAACCGGGGAATCGTACCTCTCATCGACTTTGCTATCGAGGTCAGCAACAGAGTTCTCGATGCGGAAAATGTCCATTAGCTCTGCAGAAAAGGACCTGGCGATAGTCCTGTGGGAAAAAATAAAGGGTTAGCTGATGAAGGTACATGGCTTATCCTGGTAGCGTAGTGCGTACGATTGGGGACGACGGCCGTTGGGCTGCCAGTTGCGATCGAGCTCCTCGTCAGACATGTTGTTGTATGGATTTGAAAGGTTGCAAAAGGTAATAGTGCAAAAAGGATAGATAGAGTGAGTGCTCTCAGGTTTCCTAAAAAATGAGCTGTTTTGAAGTGTGTGTGTTAGAAGACTGCTGGACGCTTGCTATGATTGGGGAGGTGTGGTAATACAGTTGAGAAGAGAATGGATGAATTATTTGGAGATGGGGAAGACGGGCAAGATTAAAAAAAAAAAAGGCTCTCTCTCCCTCCTGTTGAGGAACCAAAGAACGAACTCGAAAAGAAAGAATGGCCTCCACTCCCTTAAACGGAGCATGGCCAAGGCACTTGCGAGACAGGGGCCGCAGCCAAATATCCCCTAGAAAGGCAAGATGAGCAGGGAATTGCTGCTCACTTTGGGGCGTCATGCGCATAGTAGTAGTTAGAGCAGCATGTACCCTCCTTTACTTTCGCTCCTGTCATCTGGGACAGATTTATTAGACCAACGAGCTGGGTCACCAGGAATGACGCAGGAAAAAAAGTCACAAGGATTTAAATTGCCGCCTTTTTACAGGTACGGATCTGGTATGGTCATGTTGAATTGATTTTCTTTTTTCTTCTTTTCTTTTTCTTTTTTTGCTTTATAGTTTCTGCATTCCGTGTCAATGATACAGAAGTGCTGGACCGCATTGATCTCGGGCTGAGAGTGTTCTTACCAGCGGTTGGCACGTTGCAAGGTAGGTGCACCTGCACTGTTCCGGTACCTGGAGACAAAAGGTGGGGGAAAGGGCGAGCCAGGTACGGAGTACATACAGTGCTCAGAACGCTCCTCCCACCTTCCTCAACCCACCAACCCACACACAATCGTCCACCTAATAGCCAGCAGGCGTCAGCCAGTAATTCCCCCTTAAGACCGTCCAGGGGTCCTGTTCGACCGCCTGATTAGGTACAGAGCTGTTCACCTGCGGGTGTCATTGGCAGTGGGCACCTGTGGCACTACTAAGACACGCCTTGCAGCATTGGTGGATTCGAGCCTTTTGGAGCTCACAAACCACTAACCTAGTATGGAGCAGCGGTCTGTCGGCAGTAGGTAGGTACATAGTTGTAGGTTAGGTATGTAGTAATCGAACGTCAGGAACCGGAATGCCAACTCAGAAGAAAAGGGGTCCCCCCCCTTCTACGTACAGAGTAGGGCAGCGAGTAGAGAGTAGAAATCACTAATTTCTGCCAAAAAAAGGCTCGCCATCTGATGCCCATCGCGATAGTTTCTCCACTCTTTCAATCTTGTCCCTCTCCGGCGTGACGGAACCGACGGAGAATAAGTCCCATCATGATCATGGATATCAGCACGTTTACCATGATGCACAAATGCAATGCCCACGGATAATAACGATGTCATCCGGGTTTGGAATGTGCGGAGTACTACTAGTTGTTGTCCTCTATAGACAAAGAGCCTTCTGTCCCAGTTGCATGCATTCAGCTTGATCTTACTACTACTACCCTCCTACCACGATGATTATTATATTGGGATGATGTCAGTCCTCATCTGCCCGCGGCAGCGTTAAATTCAATTTCGGCGGCGCCTGTGGGACATTTGGCTTCGGGGCTAATCAAAAGGCTGTTTTTTCCTACCGTCCTGTCCTTGGCAGCGTTGTATCATCAGCTCGATTGCATCTGCAAATTAGGTAGGGTAGGTATCATATCATCATTTTCTTTGGAAGCCCGACGACGTTTGAACCCGATTGAACACTTCGACTTGCGATGGCCGTGGTAATAGGGGGGCCCGAAATTTCGACAAGAAAATCTGAATTTTCGACAAGCGTTAGTCCTATTTTAGGAAAGCTCCCCACTAAATTTATATAAGGACCTATTTAGTTAACTACTACGGTCGCGTCTATATGTAAGTCGCGTTACTACGCTGCCTTAATTAACGAAGGGTTATACCGACGAAGGCGGCAATAGCTGCTGCGTTGCTCGCGTTACTCGAGGCTACGGCTGCTTAAGGCTACGGCTGCTTGAGGCTACGGCTGCTTGAGGCGCGGCTGCTGCGTTGCTTTTGAGGCGTTGACGGCGGCCTTTGTGATATTTATGATACCTTCGATCCGTCAAGTTCCCTTAGGAGCTGGCTCTTTTTTTTGCCAATTCTTGCCGCCTTCTTAAATAGAACTAACGCTTGTCGAAAATTCAGATTTTCTTGTCGAAAATTCGGGCCCCGGTAATAGGAGTGGCTCTCGCTACGGACATATGTACGTTGAAGCGGCTGATCGTCATAAACCCAGCTCATAATGAGCTCGGGCGGGCGCGCGCAAGACGGACCTCCGCCGCTAGAGACAAGGCTGAAGAGCTGTCTCTATTAGCCATCTATTCCTGCCTTGTCTTGGTTGTTCGCATGTCCAATCGCGACAAGTCACGGAGGTGTGGCTCGCTTTACTAAGGCCTCTTTTTTACATACCCGCTAGATAAGAAAGGAAATAATTATCGCCTTAAGTCCCTAGTAAAAAGTTTTAGTTAAATATTACCTTCCTAAAAAAGTCAAATTAAAATAATATACCTTTTTAAATATTATAAAATAATATATTATTATTCTTATTATAAAAGATTTATTTTAATATTTATTTAACTATTTTAATAAAGCTTACTAAAGCTTATTTAAAACTTAAAAAGCTTTAAGTTTTATAATCTCGAAAGTATATATATTTAAGAAAAATAATTAAATCTAATATATCGATATATATTATTAATACTATAATAAACCTCGAAATTACTTAATTAAAGGTATTAAAGATAGCTCTTTAAAAAAGATAAATTATAGCTTTAAAATTTATATTATTTAATAAGTAAAAATAAAAAAATATAGCTTTAAGCTTTAAAACCATAATTATATTTATATATTTATATTTAATTTTATTATATATTTAATTTTATTATATATTTAATTTTATTATATATTTAATTTTATTATATATTTAATTTTTTATTAAGTTTTAGAATAAGCTTTTAATTATAATAAATTAAAAGACTTTATTAAATAATAAAATACTATTAATACTTTTACTATTATTTAAGTTACTTATTAATTAAAAAGTAAAAACCTTAATTTATTTATTATAAGAAATAATATTTTTAAAATTTAATAAAACTTTTAAATATTAAATAATAAGCTATATATAAATATATAAGCTTTTATAAAGCTATTAAAAAAATAATTAAATTATTTGTATTATTTTTAATTATAAAGAAATAGTATTTAGTTTTAAGCTATTAGTATTACTTAAGCTAATTAAAGGTTTTTAAATATTAAAAATTTATATTAATATATAGAAAAACTATTTATATTTATTATTATTAAATAATACTTATAAAGTTAATTACTTTAATATATTACTTTTTTAAATAATAAATATAATAGCTTTATATATATAATTTAATATAAATTATAAACTAACTTTTTATAAAGATTATAATACTTTTATATAGCTTTATAAATAGCTTAAAGAAATTATAATTAAATTTAATATACTTAAACTTAAGGTTATTATTATTAATTTTAATATTATATTTAAATTTACTTTTAAAAATATATTTCTTATAGTATAATAACTATATATATAGTATATTATAAAGAATATTATATTATAAATTTAAAGGAAATAAATTAATCTTTTTAAAAGCTTTAAATTTATAAAAATATAAAGTTTAATAAAATACTTTTTATAATAATAATAGCTTTTAAAGAAAAGAATAATAATAAAAGTAGAAGAATTCTTATAATTATTAAATATATAGTAATAATAATAATTAAATTAATATAATAGTAGAAAGCTATTTATTATAATAAGCTTTTTAAAGCTATAGTTTATAAGCTTAAATTTATATAATATTATATAATATAAATACTGTTAGAAAAAAAATATAATTATTATTAATAATAGCTTATTATAACCTTTATATAATAGCTTAAGTTAATTATATACTTTAATACTATATATTATATTATAAAGTATTAATTTATAGCTTTTATTTTTATAACTTTATAAAACTTTAATATTATTTCTTTATTATAAACTAAAAGTATTTATATTATATTAAAGTAATTTATTAAAAATTAATTTATTATTTATTTATATTATTTTAATATATATAAGAAATAACTATAATATAATAAATTATTTATAATAATTAATTTTAATATAAATTATTAAAGGTTTAATATAAAATAATTAATAATTTTATTTTATAAATTCTTTTATAAAAAATAAAGTAAATAATATTAATAAAGATCTTTAAATAACTTAAAGCTATTTATAAAGTATATAAAGATAATAAAAACTTAATTATTTATTTTAAGTAATTTATAATATAATAAAGTTTTTTATATTAATATAAAATTATTAAATTTAAGGAAAATAATTAATTTATAATAATAGACTTTATTAATAAATATTAATTATTATAAATATATTCTCTAAATTTCTTTTCCTTTTATTCTAATAGCTTTTAATTTATTTTTTAAAGTAATTAATAATATTAATTTAATAAATACTATAAGCTAGATTTTAATATTATTTTTATAAAATAACTTAAAGATAAATTTATTTTAATACCTTAATTAGACCTTAATATAAGTCGAATTTTAAGCTCTTAAGAAGTATTTAATAAAGTAGTAAAAGGAATATAAATAGCTAGTATAATAAATATAAAAAAGAAAGTATTAATATAATAATTAATAAAGAAAAAGAAAGTAATAAAACCCTTAGTATAATAGTAAAAAGTATAGCTTAAAGGTATTATTAAAGATATTAAAAAAATATTAAAAGTAATATAATAGAAACTATAGTAATTATAAGACTTATAATAATTATAATAATAATAATAAGACTTACTATTATAGCTAAACTTATATATTATACTTTTAATATTAATTTTAATAAAGCTATAGTAGCTTCTACTTATCTTCTTATAATTTATATAATATAACTAATTATTTCTTAATATAAATTATTATTAAATAACTATTTAAGTATTTTAATAGCTTATACTTTTATATTTAATAGTAGCTATACTATAATAATAATAGTAATAGCTATTATAGCTATTATAATAATAATAGTAATAATTATAATAGCTATTATAATAGCTAGTTTAATATAATATATTTAAATAGCTTTAAATCTAAACCTTTTATAAACCCTTTTTATTATTATAATAATAATGAATATTTAATTAAAACTTTTTATTAAAAACTTAAGGCGAAAATTATTTCCTTTCTTATTTAGTAAGTATATAAGTTAATGCTAGTAAGTATGTAAAAAAGAAGCCTCTACTTTACTACTACTATATACTTAGCTAATATTTTAGTATAGTTATTAACCTGCCTCTTTCATGTAATCTAGTATATATAGTGTATATTATAACTCGCAGGATAATGAATTCTATTATAACTTAAACTATTTTATCATTTATATTAATTAAAGTAATAAAAACAAGTAATAATTATTAATAATAATAATATTAATTAAGTTTAAGTTTAAAATAAAATAATAATATAAGGTTAATATATAAGGTATATAGATTACTATATATAATTTATAAAATTACTCTTTAAACTTAATATATTATATTAATTTATTTATTAAGAAATAAAGCTTATTATAATCCTTTTTCTAATTTAATTATAATATTTTCCTTTTTATAATTATTAATATTATAATTATTAATATCTCTCTTTAATTTATAATATCTTTATATAATTATTTTTAATATTATTAAAAATCTTTAATACTTATTACTTAATAAAAGCTTTATTAAGCTATTTATAATTATTATATTAATTTAAATTTAATATAAATTAATATATTTCTTAATAATATAATTAATTATTTATTTATACTTAATATTAATATACCTTATATATACTATATTAATAAAATTAAATATTATATTTATAGTATTTTAGCTATTAGTAAATATAATTAATTTAAGTAATTATTTATAATTAAGTTTTTTTATTATTTAAAATACTTAAAATATAGAAATACTTATTAGAATTAAGTTAATAAATTCTAATTTAATTAAATTATAAGTAATTAGAATTTACTTTTTAAATTTCTATATTATAAGTTTATTTTTAAAATAAATAATATAGCTTACTATAGAAATATATTTAAATAAGTTATTAATAAAAGAAGTATTTATATATATATATATATAATTTAATATTTTTAAAATTATAACTACTTTTAAATATAATATTAAATTTAAAAATCTTTTCAAATAATATAGTAGATATTTAAAAATCTTTATATATACTTCTTTAATACTTATATTTATATTATTTAATTTAAATATAATAAATATAACATTAAGCTTTATATTTTATATAATTTAATTTAATTTTTTAATTTATTTAAACTATTACTTAAACTTTATTATAATATTATAATTCTTTTAATTATATAAAATCTTAAGATTTAATAATTAAAGAATATTAATAAAGTTTATCTTATTTAAACAAAATTTCTTAATAAATATATTAATATATTTTTCTTATATAAGCTTAATAATTTACTTTTATAAATTATAAGTAATTTCTAAATTAAAGAATAACTATAGTTTATTTAATTTGTTAAGAAATATAAATCTTTTAATCTTATTAAATACTATATTAATAATAAAGTTATTTAAATTAAATATAATTTAAGTTATTAATATAAATAAAATGTTTAACTTTATTATTTTTAATATAAATATATAAATTACTTTTAAGTAATTAAAATCTAATTATTTTAAATATGTTAGAAAAAATATTATTTTATTATTTAAAGGAATAATATAAGCTATTATAACTTTTATTAAAAAAAAATATAATTAATACTATCTTTATAAGTTATTAACTATATTAAACTTTTATTTAAATATAATAATTAAATATTAAAAACTATTTTATATTATATAGTGTTTTCACTTTCTAATAGTAATTATTCTTATTAAATTACTTTAATATAAACTTTATTTAATTCTTTCTTATTTCTTTATTAATTTTACTATACATTTAAAATTAAATTATTTAAATTAAATATATTAAATTTTTTTTTTTTAAACTTAATCCTAAGTTTAAATATATAATAAAAAAGTAAAAATATTTTTAATTATATAAATATTTTAAATTAAAGCTTTTATATTTCTTTATCTTAAGTATTTTACATCTTTATATCTTAAGGTTCTTTATCTTAAGTCTTTTTATTTTAAGGTATTTTATCTTAAGTCTTTATATTTTAAAATTATAATTAAAATATAATATACTATATATTTATAATCTTTATAAATTATATTAAATATATAGCTTTATTAACTTTAAGGTTAATTAAAATAGTTTTATATTTAATATTATTAATAGTTTTTAATTAATCTTACTTTTTTTTATAAAAGTAAATATTTCTTATATAAATAGCTTTTTCTAATTTAAATATTTAAATTTTTATAATATAATTATAATTACTTTTAAAACTAATAAAATTACCTCTATAAGCTTATTTATTTATTTTTTTAATATATTTCTTTTTAGCTTTTAAAATATATATATATATATTATATATCTTTAAATATAAAAATAATATATATTATATTTAACTTTATTATTAATATTTTTTATTATCTTTATAATTAAAAGCTTAGGGTTTTTACTTATATATATAAATAATAAATTATTAAATCTTGCTTAATATTTTATAATATAAGGCTAAAGTTAGTTTAGTAATTTTATATTAATAATATTAATTCTTACTTTAATAATAAAAATCTAATTAATATATTTAATTTTATTTTTATACTTAAGTATATAAAGTATATTAATTTTTATTATAATTCTTTTTTTAATATAAAAAATATTTATTTTATTAAATATATATTCTTTTATATTAATAAAATAAAATATTTAAATTTATATTAATATATAATTTTTAAAGCTTTTTTTTTATATTTTTATAATAAAGATAATATTTTTATGATTAATTATTATAATAATTTAATAAAAACTATTTTAAGTATTAATAATATAAAGTATATATTATATACTTTTATAAGCTATAAGTTTATATATAATAAAATCTTAATAAATATAAAATAAAAAGCTATTTATTTAAATAGATTTTTTATAATTAATATTTTAAAATATTTTTATAAAATAATAACTTTTATAATAAGAATCCTTTAAGCTATATTAATTTATTTAAATTCTAGCTATTTAATAAATATATAAAACTTATTCTTTACTTATATAATTTAATCTATAATATATAAAGTTATAATTAATTACTTTTATAATTATATTTATAAAAGCTATTAATATAATATCTTTTATATTTAATATTAACTTAATAATAATAATATTATTAATTTATTTATATTAAGTAATTTATTTCTTTATATTTTTATAAATAAAAATATTATATATTTCATTATAAGTAATACTTTTAGCTTTTAATTTACTTATATTAATTATATTTATTTATATAATTAAATAATATATTATATTAATTAAATATAATACTTTTCTTATATTAAATATATATATATTATTAATTACTATAATAAGAATTATTTTATTATTGTTTATAAATATAATATTTTCTTTTTTATTAAAATATTATTTAATATAAAATTATTAAAAATTATTAATAATATAATAATTATAATTATTATTATAAATAAAAAGCTTTTCTAAAGGTATTTTATATATTATTAAAGTAAAGTCTATATTTATATTTATATAATTATTAAAATTATTAAATATCTTTTTAATTTTTAAAATACTAAAGTTTTTTTTTTAATCTTTTTATATTAATTTTTCTTTAGCTTTAAAATATAGCTTTAAATATTTATTTTTATATTTAAATTTTAAAAACTTAAACTTATTAAGCTTAATAAAATAATTATATTTAAATTTAATTATTTTTTTATATTATTTTTTTTAAACTTTTTATTATTAATAATTTTATTATAATTATTTATTTAAATATAAAACTTATTATTTATTAATTTTATTTTTTAATAATAAATATTAATTAAATAATATTAAGTTTTTAATTTTATTATTTTTTTTTCTATTATATTATTTATTTTTTTAATTTTTTTAAAGATTAATTTAATTTAGAAATTATTTAAAATTTAAATAATTTTATGTTTATTTTAATTTATAATTAAATAATAATTTATTAATCTTAAATAAAATATATTAATTTTTTTAAAAAAAAGCTTTAATTATTATAAAGTTTTCTTTTTTTATAAAAATAAATTTATATATTATTTAATATATAAAGTTTATAAATCTTCTTATTAATATATTTTTAATTATTTATATAATTATATATATAAAACTATAAAGATTTTAACTTTAGATTTTTATTATTTATTAAATTTTATTATTAATATTAATAAGTAATAATTATATTATATTAATATTTATTAATTATAATATTTAATTTATTATTTATATTAAATCTTTTTAAAATATTTATATATATTTATATTATTATAATATAATTATAATTTTATTTTCCTATATTTTAAATTATTTTATATTCTTTAGTTTAAAAAATATATTTTATATAATCTTATATTTATTAATAATAATAATTTATTTTATAAATTATAATAATAATAATTATCTTTAATTTTATTAACTTTAGCTTTATTAATTTTATTAATCTATATTTATAAAAAATAATTTTATTAATAATAATTTAAATTATATATAAAAATTATAAATATATATAATTAAATAAAAGTAATAAAAACTTAATATAAAATATATATAATATATATATAATAAAAAAAAAGTATAATATAAAATATATATTAAAAGGAAATAGAAATTATTACTTTATAAGCTTACGATAAAATAAAGAAAATATAATTATTTTTTAAAAATAGAAAGCTTATAACCTATTAATTAAAGTAATAAAAATAAATAATAATTATTAATAATAATAATACTAGCTAGGTTTAGGTTTAGAATAAAATAATAACGCGAGGCTAACGTGTAGGGTATATAGACTACTATACGTGACTCGCAATAGTTCAAGTCACCGACACACCGACACGATGAGACCCGCAGGCGATTTGAGCCAGAAGGTCCAAGCACCGAGATTGCGGTGCCACCTCAGTTTGATTTCGATCAATTTCGCATGTTCGACCAGGTCGTTGACAAGGCATTCCCCCACATTCATCATGAACCCTGTTCTCCGTATTCTTCATGCTGGTCATTTATCATCCGACATTAGACGCCTACGCCAAGCTGGCCTCGCCGACCCCCTCTGGCTTACAAGTATGCTGTGCGTCTCGAGCATTGACGGTCAATGCCGTTTTGTTTTATATGTATACTGAATACGGAACACGGAGTCCACGAGGTGTCAAAAAAAACACCGACCCCAATCCTATTGCAATTGAAATGCGAAGAGGGTCGGTGTTTCTTGACACCCACTGGGGAGTACACCGTACGTATACGGAGTACTAGGTAGTTGTACGCTACTACGAATTTGTTCTCCATACTCCGTGCATATAGTTATACGGAAAGTCGTAGATGGACTGGTCTCGGCCGCTTCACGGTTGGCTTAATTATGCCGTATCCAATCTCAGTCATGACTTCTACTTCTTTACGCGTTTTGCATTGTTCCTGATGCAAGGGGTTTGGACGCAATTATGACGCAGCCGGGAGCCGATGTAACATGTCTCTCAGCCACCTGGCAGGCCGTTGGCTCGATAATGTTAGCATGTAGGCATGATCCGTCAAGAGGTATTATAAAGTACAGCGGCGGTTCTTGAATGTTAACAACATAACCTGTGTTTAAACAAACATGGATGTACCTGGTCAACGCAGAAAGACATGTTATATGTGTAAGATTATTAGTAAAGCTTGCCTTGATATATATCAGCGGTAAAACCTCAGTGACCATCATGTGTGAGAATATAGGGTAACTGATCTAGAAGTGACAACATACCTCGAGTAACGGGGGTCCTTTCGAGGCATTAACTTTGCGTATGATGTGTTGAAGATGGAAAAAAGAAAAAAAAAGAAATAAAAAAAAGGAGAGCAAGCCATTTCTATAATATTGTAATATTGGTGGGACATTGAGTATTGTTACGAGTAATGATATTATATCTGATCCAAGGGCGTTGCTGGGCTACTTCTGTTTTCATATCCCCCCGCCACGTGACTGAACAAAAACAACTTCATCCACGACCAGCGTTCAACGACTGCCTTATAGCTGAATGGCAACGGCAGCATGGATTTCTCGCGCGGTCCCAGGAGAGCTCGCCATGCAGCCGCCAACAGAAACGACAATGCATCGCAGGGCGAGGGACGAATGCGGGCTCCTGCTGCCGGAGCTGCGAACCACCCGCCACCGGCTGTGACGCCTGAGAATCAAACAGGCCATGGCCGTCATCAGAGATCACCGGGCGATGCGGCTCTTCCCCCGCACCCGTTTCGATTGTATCAATGTGAGTGGATCCTATTTTTTTCCTTTTCAATCCCTATTCAGAGCAATCTCGGCATACTGCAAACGGGCAAAGTGATAAGATAAGCAACGGGAGAGTTCTGGGCTCGGCTCCTCAAACGAGCCATCAGATACCGCATCACTTCTGAACGGTCTTTGAAGGGCGCCTATTCAGCCAATATCCATGAATGATCCGCATTTCTCATTAAGGGGAAAAAAAAACTTGATTATTCTACCTCTTTTATTCACTTTCAGCTTCACCCTTTCTCTACGTCTTAGGAATCTTGCTTCAATACAAGCCTAGATCAGGTCTTTTTTGGTCACTCTCAATACGGCCCCTGCCAGGTTTTATTTTGCTCGTCTAAAGACATCAGAATTGTTTCAGCCTCTATCGCTCCCTATGTCTGAGCATTGGGAAGATGACTGGGATTGGCGTGGGCCTCAGCCCTACATGGAGCGCCTTGAGGATTTGCATCAAGCTCTCGACCGACGCGACCCTCATCGCCAATCTGGTCGAACGTGCAAACGACTTAGGCCAAGAATGCCCTTGGAAGATATCACCACCGCGATGCTCAATCACGTCGATGATCGTATTCCGTCTTACGTTCCCGTCCCTCGTTTTGAACAAGAGAACCCACTCTATCCTGTGCTCAGTGGCCGCATTGAACAGCACCAGAGATACATCAAATTCTACGAGGATGAGAGCGATAGGCTGTTTGACGATCTCGACAAGGTTGAGCGTTGGGAGGGGCAGCAGAAGAAGCTGAAGCTGGGCTGTATCGCGAATAGTAGGATCAAGTTTGCTGACTGGCAAGAAGCTACACGAGATCCTCGGCTTAGCATGCCGCCCATCGACTCGGACGACTCCAGCTCCGAACCTGATTTGAGCACGCTTGGTATGATGCACCACGAGCGCATGGCTGCCATGAATAATAACCTCAACGGACCCGAGCTGCAACAGATCATGGACTATGAGGCAGAACATGACCTTGACTATATGGATGAAGACATGGACCCCGAAGAGGCGAACACCAGCATCGAGGAAGGCATGGATGACGAGACACGAGAGTCATTCGGGCCTAACGAGCAAGATGACGAGGAAGAGGAAGAAGAAGACGACGACGAGGTTCCTGAACCTGCTACTCTAGCTGACCCGGCCACCATGGGCCTCAAGGAAATTTCCAACCTGGCCAAGTTCACCGTGAGCAGCCACAAGCCTGGCAATGGTGTTGAAGAACTTCGTACCGACGACCTGCAACAGTATTGGCAGTATGTTCATCTATTAGTTAGTATTGACTTGGGAAACGATGATTGTGCTAACATGGCCAAAAAGATCGGATGGCCCGCAGCCTCACAAGCTCACGGTGTACTTTGTCAAGCGGGTTGGCATCCGTGACCTTCGCTTCTACGTCAACTACAACGACGACGAGTCCTATACCCCTACCAGGATCATCTTCAAGTCTGGCACCAGCGAAAATAACCTCATCGAGTTTGCCAGCATGACGTTGGAGAGCCCTGTAGGCTGGCAACAGGTACCCTTGGATACAGCGGGCGGAGACCCCGACGGCCGCACCCTCGTATCCTACGTCTTGCAGATGCAAATTCTCGAAAATCATCAGAACGGCAAGGATACGCACCTTCGCGGCCTGAAGATTTACGCGTTTGACCCGGAGAGCGGAAAGGTACAGGGTGGAGAGGGAACCGGTAGGATCAACCCCGTGGAGGAGGTTGTGGGCTTGATGGATAAGGCGTCTGTAGCTGCTCAGGGGGCGCAGATGGAGACGGATGAGGGAGGAGGCGGCGTCCGGCTGAGCGGCCTCGCGAGAAGGTTGGCCGAGGTCCGTACAGACCCTGACAGCACTGGATTCTCCGTGCCCAACTTCATGAAGGACCCCGAGATTCGCTGAGAGCCGACCTGCTGTTCCCAACGAAGAGATCTTGAACCCTACCAAGGCGCAGTCGGGGGTTTGTGCCACGTTTGTTTAATTCTCACCCTCACCGTCCGGGTTCATCGTGCGAAGCGTCATGGGGCCTGACTTGATTTTGTTTGTCAATGGGAAAGGCGCTGTGTTTGAGTTGATGTAATGGGGCGGAGTACCCCGTACAGATGCACATGGTTACTCGGCGTTGTTTTGTTTGCCTCAGGGGGCTGAATGGCACATGCGAGACAGAGTACACTTGTCCCTTTACCCCATATTGAGAAAGGGAACAAATAATTATATGAGTCATGAGATTGGGGAAAAAGAGGGACTCTCGTGCACCGATATGACTGAATGATCCTTCAAAGAAAAGCCATTGGGCTGCTCCCCGTCCAAACGAACCCTCGAAATAAATACCTTCATCTCGTCTTCGCCGAACGACCGTGCTCTTCGCGAAAGAGCGAGTCGGGCGTTTTTATCGCTATGATATTAGCAGCGCCTCCTCCGCTTCTCTACTATGATTTCACAAGTCAAGCATAGTCCCGATGCGGGCAATGGAGCTGTCTTGCTAAACATGCCAGTCATGACGGCTCGTTTTTTTTTTTTTTTTCTCTCTTTTCTGCTGTGCCACTAGATGCCACCGCGGGACCTATAACATGTGTTGAATTATCGATGTGCCACGTGGAAAGTTAGTTATCGTGGTAATCAGGTACGAAGAAGACCTTTCTAGCAAAGCGCACAAGGAGGCAAATTCCTTATTAAGGGTGGGTTGGGAAGAAAGTAAGTAGACGTGGAAAGAAGCCGTCAGTTGATCGTATTTCTCGTGTACATGTATGTATGACCTCTGCGTTGCTATTATTCATTCCATCAAGGGCAGAAAAAGAAAAAAAAGCATCTCTGGGCATTTATTTGTCAAATATTCAATAGTAATCATGGACTCGATAAATGGCCTGAAAGGGTTAACCATTCGCCAAGGCTATACACGCCAAGACGGGTCATCATAGGGAAAACGAGGCTGTGCGCGGTCACGTTTTCTCCATTCTCTTGCCACCCATCATCCCCCCCTCCCTCTTCCCCCAATTCCCCAAATTCCCAAAGGAAACGCAGGTCAGTCAAAGGTCGGCATAATAATCATAATCACTGAAATTCGCTGTGATGTTTCAAATAGACGGTAAGATCGGCCACTTTGGGACAACGATGTTTTATTCTTAAGGAGGAGAGTGGGAGGGTGTGATTCCACACACATGTACTTGAGAATGGTGATGGATGGATGGATGGATGACTAGGTAAGTAGCAAATACATACTAGAAGGGGGGGGATCAACTGTGGTGTAGTACATATGCCGACAAGGGAAGAAGTGGAGAAGAAAGCTTGATGGTCTATGTCATCGATTATGTGGTGCTTTGATGATGATGATGATGATGATGGCTAGGTATTAGTGATGGGTGCCCAGACGCCAAGTGCGAAAGATGTGTGTGTGTGTGTGTGTGTCTGTGAGCCATTGATGGATGGAAGAAATAACTACTAGACAGGACCCGGGCTTATTCTTGAAATGGAAAAGGCACGTTTTCTGACCTCGTGTCCAGAACTCGCCCGACGTTAGACGTTAGACTCAAATCATCCGACTTTATTAACCACTCAAATTCGAGAGAAGTCGAAAATAAAAGAATATTACTCCGTACATACGGGGTAACGGGGTAACGGGGTAATATAGTGGTAATAAAGCAACACAACAAGGCTGGCGACAAGGCAGCCCGGGCCAAGAGAAGCCGGCGCGCAGGTGATTCCCTTAGTACCTACCTACTAACTTAGCTACTACAGCCCCGCACGGCGCAGCTGTTGCCCGGCCGGTAGCGTCTTCTGGGCGGTTTGTGTGCTATTGCTATGCCTGAAGAGTAACTGCCGAGTTGCGGTTTCCCAAAAGGTGGTCGATGTCGATCTCGACAAGACAAATAATAGTGCGCGCGGCGTGTGGAAGGAAGGATGTGACATTGCTTGCTTGGGCTGCCTACAGCGCATCAGGACGTTTTTTCTCTCTTAGCACATCCAATTCAACCTTTTTACCCAATGCCTCTCCCCCCTCCTCCCCCCTCTCTCCCTGAGACTTGATGTACATAAAAGGGAAGAGTTTCCCACCTTCTCCCCCTCTTATATCCTTTTCGTCTGAACTGATCTGGTTTTCCTCCACATTCCTTCCTTTCATCTTTAATAGTTCATACCCCAAGGATTGTGATACCCCGGAGAATTGTGAAACCACTCCTCTTGCAATCATACGTTGACTACTCCGTAATACTACCTACTAGTACTAGTACTACCTACTACTACTACCTTACCTGTACTGCCTGCTACTGCATTGCTTGTACATTTTCAGATAAAAAAGAAAACGTCTAATTAATCACCAAACTTTAACCTTTTCTTCCCATTCCCCGTCGCATCGATCGCAAACATGTCAGGTTACGCCGGTGAATCTTCCTCCAAGCCGTCCACCTCGCCTGGGGGCACCGTCAACGGGACTGGTGGCTTCCAGCCCCAGCACAAGATGACGGTGACGCCACCTCGGCGCGAGGACCTCCAGCAGAGTTATGCCACCGTCGTCAGCGAGGAAGCCCAGGCAAAGGGCCTGTACGGCACCATGATCAACACCCTCGGTACCTGCGTCGGAGCCATGGGCGCCATCCCTTGCTGCGTCATCTGCCCCAACCCCTACAAGAACGTCCAGCAGGGCAACGTCGGCCTCGTCACAAAGTTCGGCCGCTTCTACAAGGCCGTCGACCCCGGCCTGGTCAAGATCAACCCCCTCTCCGAGCGCCTCCTCCAGGTCGATGTCAAGATTCAGATCGAAGAGGTGCCCGAGCAAACCTGCATGACCAAGGACAACGTCACCCTGCGCCTCACCTCGGTCATCTACTACCACATCGTCTCCCCCCACAAGGCCGCTTTCGGCATCTCCGACGTTCGCCAGGCGCTCGTCGAGCGTACCCAGACTACGCTGCGCCATGTCGTTGGTGCCAGGATCCTCCAGGATGTCATTGAGCGCAGGGAGGAGATCGCCCAGAGCATTGGTGAGATCATCGAGGACGTTGCTACTGGGTGGGGTGTGCAAGTCGAGAGCATGCTCGTCAAGGACATCACTTTCAGCCAGGAGCTGCAGGAGTCGCTCTCCATGGCTGCTCAGAGCAAGCGTATTGGTGAATCCAAGGTCATCGCTGCCAAGGCAGAGGTTAGTTTACCCTTTCATCAATATGCCTTGTTGAATTATATATAGGATGCTAATCCAACCGAAACAGGTCGAATCTGCCAAGCTCATGCGACAAGCTGCCGACATTCTCAGCTCTGCACCTGCCATGCAAATCCGCTACCTCGAGGCCATGCAAGCCATGGCCAAGTCGGCCAATAGCAAGGTCATCTTCCTACCCGCTGCGAACCAGACGATGGGCATGTCCAGCGCCGCAAACCTTGCCAACCAGGCCGGCGAGGGCGAGGCAGCCAACGCCCTCGCTGGCGGTAGCCGCGACTTTGGAGGTGCGAACTCCGATTTCCAAACCGCCATGGATGCTCGCGTCGTCGAGAATATCTAAAGAAGAGAAGCACATGCTGTGAGGGTGGTGTTAAGCTTTGTCATGCCTAAGATGCTGACTACGTACGTCTTTGTTGCTGGATTATAGCTTGGTCTACTTGATTGCGGCAACGAAGGGAGCTCCTGCTTTCCGTCCATCTCGTCATCCTATATTCCTCGTCTAACTCTCCTCGACAAACTCGAGTCCCTTTCAGCGTCCAGCAGTAACACCTCTACCTCTCAACAGCCAGGTCTGATTTGAAGTGCTTGCTCTGCCAATGGACGCCATCTCGAACTCATGTTATATGCTACTTGATTTTATGATTTTGACGGGGAGATAGCTGGTACCGAAGGGAATCACGGAAGGGTATTATGAACTTTACCTGGCGGAGAGAAGTTGCGAAACGGTCGTGTTGTTATACCCCCTACTCTTGAGTTGATACCCTTTTGTTTTCATCCGTGTCAGGAAAGACGTTTTGGAAATAGTTAATTGCCTAGTAATGATGTTACTCACGATACCCATGACCTTGAAGTGTTGATGCGAAATGTGATGAGAGCAGAAGGTAATGATCAAGTTTGAACAATCTAGAATGCACCCTTTACATATCGCAGTGTAGCTACTACGCCCAGATGTCGAAGGACAAGCGTTGTGTTGTTCACTACTCAAAGGCCAACAACTAGTTTGAATGGGCTCAAGCATGTTTTCTACTCTAAAGAGTACTATTGGATAAATTGGTAAACCCCTTTCCGGCACGCCGACTTAAAATGCAAAAGTGGAAGGAATAAGAATCACACTCCCCTCATCCTCTTTCATTCATGAGCTACCCTTTCGCCCTGAACCCCTCGAACGCCTGGCCATCGTGTGGACCGAAAATACAAATATATCAAGGCAAAGTGACTAAGACGACGGTTGAAGATGCAAGACCACTGGCGCACATTTTTGCAAGGGCCTTGGCAATATACCGCGAAGACTTTTCTGCCTTGTCTTCAAGGTATCATTACTTTGTACATGACCTCGGGGAAGATCCGTAATGCGATAGAGTATGCAGGTTGGGTCTTCACCGCTTATGTCGGTGGACCTTCTTGGAAGAATGAGCCTTCTTTGGACGATCCTATGCCTCAGAATGGCGCTTCTTCTTCTTCTTGTCCTTCTTCTCAGCCTTAGGAGGAGGGGCAGGAGCGTCCTCCATCTCTTCATCCTCATCATCGTGCTTACGCTTCTTGTCTGTCGAGTCAGCGTCGGCAGCCTTGCGCATCTTCTTGAGCTCCTTCTTGCTGTAGACCTTGGGCGTGCCGTCGGCATTGAGTTCAACGTCTCCACGCTCATACTTGCGCTTGAACTTCTTTACTGACAAGCCAGAGGCTTCGGCAAGGCGCTCGTAGTCGGCCTCGGAGAGTCTGGGTACCTTCTTGGCGGGTGTAGCGGCATCAGCGTCGCTATCAGCATCTGCCATATCCTCATCCTCGTCATCGACCTCCTCAACGAGCTTCTTGCTCTTCTTGTCCTTCTTGGGCTTCTTTTCGCCGTTGGCCTCAGTTGTAACACCATCGACATCCTGGTTGTATCGGCGGGTCTCTTTCAATGTGAACTGGCCACCAGTGATGATGTCACCTGAAGGTGCAACGCTGGTGCCCTTAGGAAGCAGAGGCTTGCCCTCCATCGCGCGGAGCTTGTTTTCGAGCTTGATGCGGCTGGTCAGGCCAAGGGCTGCGCGTTCCTCCTCATCCTTCTCGTCATCGTCGTCACCGAAAGCGTCGTCACGGAGACCGAGAGCAACCTTGGCGGACAGCATACGAGCCATCTTACCCTTGTTGCGTCCAGTCGCTTGACCGAGAAGAGAGGAATGGTAGATAATACCATACTTCGGGGTATCATGCTTAGTCTTGAGGGCACGGAACAGAGCCTTCTCGGCACCGAGGATCTGAATGGTGGAACCAGGGGACTTGGCAAGGTTGAGGACCGAGCCAGCGTGGGCAATGAGACGAGCACCAACGAGGTAGCCGACAAGGGCAGTCAAGTTAGGGGAGATAGCACGCATACGGCTCTCAAGGTAGGAAGATAGCTGCGAGCGGTACTCAGTGTAAGAAACGACTTGCCTGGCAAGACCCTGGATGTTGTCTAGATCGCTCTGGGTTATCTCAGTACCCATGCTGATCTCAGCGGCGTGCTTGACGGCAGCCTCGGTTTCTTCGGGGAGGATATCAGACAGATCTGTCTCGGCGAGGTTTGTGCGGGTACCAGCAGCCAGAACGACACGAGCGTAGGCCAGGTTGTCATTCAGCACCTTGGCCAATTCAGGGAAATGCCAGCCGTACCACTCCTTAGTGCGCATCGCGTAGACGTTGAGCTCTTTGTCCATATCGTCAAGCATCTTGATGGCTTGAATGATCATCGAGTCGACCTTGTTGGCAGAAAACTTGAGACGGTGGCGAGACATGGAGTGGGACAGACCCAGAGCCATGCGGTCCATAGCTTCGGTCTCGAGGCCAGGGACTAGGGAAGAAATATGCTCGCGAATGGAACGGAAGAGATCTGTGGTATCGGATCCAGAGACAGCAGTGATCTTGGAGTCGGGGAGGTTCGCAATCGAGGAGCCGAGCTTCATATCGGCGACGGCAAGAGATGCCTTCTTCTCAGCCTTGAGGTCATCGAGAAGGCCAGACAGCAGCTCGGGGATTTTGCCCTCCTTCAGAGAGGCGGCTTCCTCGAGCGCAGTGGCAGCGCTGTCGAACTTGACGAACTTCTTCAACTTGAGCCTGAACTGAGGATCAGTAACCATTGTTGCGATGAATTGGTGAGACTTGGGGGTTTCTTACATCTCGACTAGACCCTCGGGTCGCCCAAGTTCCTCGGCGAGATCATCCTTTTTAAGGAGCTTTTTGTCGGCAGCCTTGAACAGACCGTAGCTGAAGCATTGTTAGCACTCAATTGGATCAAGAGCCTTGCCCATAGAAGGCGGTAGGCATCGTGGGAGGGGGAAAACCGTACCCTGCCGGCGTTTCGGCAAGAACGAACAGAGACATAGTGCAAGTTCCGACTGCTCTAGATCGCCCTCGCTAAGTCTGATTCGATTAAGGGGTAGTTGCGAGGCGCAATTCGATGTTGTCGTGGGAAGGTGCTAGCTGCAACAATGGCTAGGAAAAAATTCAAAATGTTGCAGACTGAAGCTGCTTTTTTTTCTTTCCGTCTCCACCAGCAAAAAATTTGGGGCTGCCCAGTCCACACAAAAACTCCAAAGTGGGATGGTGGGCGGACCGTCGGGAATAGGTTTATCCGGGTGCTCCGTACAGCAAAGGTACTCACGTGGAGCAGGTGCCTTCGCCTCAGGCGGCTTGAAGGTTGTGGCTGGCGACACTCCTGGGCTACGTCGGCGTTGGTTCGGGTTATGCAGCCGGAGCTCTTTACATCGACGACCATTGCTTGACGAACCTGTGCGACCATTCAACAAGATCAAGGGGCTGTATTCAACTATTATTACATCACCTTCAGCACCTTTCATCGAGCCTCCGATACGTCAAGGTGACCTGATACCGAACCGACACGATGGAGGGTCTGTTCTTCAACGTCAACAATGGGTACGTCGTCATCCCCGGATTGGTCGCAAAGAGCGTTCAAGGCTGACTTTGGCACAGCTACGTCGAGGGCATTGTCCGTGGCTACCGCAACGGCCTTCTCACAACTCCCGCTTATAACAACCTGACGCAATGTGAGACCATTGATGGTAGGAACAACCCCTAGACGCAATGCCGACGCCGACGCCGACGTAGCCAGTTAACGCTCTCCAGACCTCAAGCTGCAGCTAGGCCCTGCTTACGGCGACTTCCTCGCTTCTCTCCCTCCCAACCCTTCCACCTCGAACCTCGCATCGAAGACGACCGACAAACTCGTCTCCGAGTTTCGATATGTTCGCGCCAACGCTGTCGGCTCGCTCGCGACCTTCATGGACTACGTCACTTACGGCTACATGATTGACAACGTCGCCCTTCTCATCACTGGTACCCTCCACGAGCGAGACACACGTGAGCTGCTCGAACGATGCCACCCTCTTGGATGGTTTGAGACAATGCCTGTCCTTTGTGTCGCTACCAATATCGAGGAACTCTACAATAGCGTCCTCATCGAGACCCCCCTTGCGCCCTACTTCAAGGGAAGCCTGAGCCACCAGGACCTTGACGAACTTAACATTGAGATTGTGCGCAACACTCTCTATAAGAACTACCTAGAGGACTTCCATAGATTTGTCAACACCCACCCTGAGATGGTCGGGACGCCCACCGCCGAAGTCATGTCCGAGATGCTTGAATTCGAGGCTGACCGCCGAGCCATCAACATCACTCTCAACTCTTTCGGCACCGAGTTGTCCAAGGCGGACCGTAACAAGCTCTATCCCAGCTTTGGAAAGCTCTACCCTGAGGGTACGCTCATGCTCTCGCGTGCAGAGGATGCCGAGGGTGTTCGTCTGGCCGTTGACGGTGTTCACGATTACAAGACTTTCTTCGACGCCGTATCCATTGGTGGCGGTGCTTCTGGCCCCGGCAACATGGGCGGCGGCTCTGCCGATGGCAAGACTCTGGAAGATCTCTTCTATCAGAAGGAGATGGAGATTTCAAAGGGCGCGTTTACTAGGCAGTTCACCTATGCTATTATCTATGCCTGGGTCAAGCTGAGGGAGCAGGTAAGCGTAGATATTCCTCATCAAGACGGCTCAGTGTACTAACAATGAACAGGAAATTCGCAACATCACATGGATTGCCGAGTGCATAGCTCAGAACCAAAAGGATCGCATCGGCAACTTCATCAGCGTCTTCTAATCAGGCACTGATGTTCTATCTTCTTTTCTCTCAGCATGTCCTGTAGAATAGCATTGTTAGCTCGTTAATCGCATGGAATATGGGTCTCTTTTTTTCTACTTTTCTTGGCGCAAATGGCGAAGTTTGAGACAAGAGTCCGAACAGTTTTACAGAATGAAGAGAAATCCCAATGCAGCGCAGGGGGCAGCTTTTTTGATTTCCAATTGGCTCCTTTTTTCGATTTGTGTTGTACATAAAAATGGAACAAGTATTGTACAGGCTCAGGTGATCATCATTCTTCGTCCATACTATATAGTGATTTCGCCCTTCCACGTTGCTGGTGTGAGGCCCAGCTTCTCCAGCATGTGTGTCCAGCGCTCGCTGCCTCTCTCTCTTCTCTCCATGTACTTCAACAGCTTCTGGCGTTTATGGACAAGGAGGCGCAGCGCCCTCTTGTTGTGTTGATCCTTCTTGCCGCCAGGGCCGGCAAGAGTGTTCCCGACCGCCCTGATCTTGGCAGTCAGGATGGCAATCTGAACCTCTGAGCTGCCGGTGTCGGGGCCGGCGCGCGGCGGCGCAGGCGTGTCGGGTGCGTGGATGCTCTTGGGCTTGGGCGCCAGCACTTTATCCGTCTTGTGCCTGCCAAACTCGTTGATGATGCGGCGCACGTTGGCGTGGTACCTGTCTTTGCCGCTGGCGTTGTCCATCGAGGTGATTCTCTTCAAGGCCTCCACGGCCTTTGCGTGGCGCTCGTCGTGCTCCTGGGTCAGGCTCTCCTCTGACAGCTGGTTCACCTGCGATTCCACTACGCCGACGACGGGCTTGGTGAGGGTATATGCGTGTTTCGTGACGTCGTTGAGCTCGTTATCCATCAGGAAGAAGTTCCGCATGCCGGGTGTTGTGGGTAGCTCGTGGGGCTCCTGGAGAACGTTTCCATCCGCATCAACGACCGCCTTGCTCATGGGTGCCTGGCCTGCCGAGTCCAGGGACTCAACAAAGGGAGTCAGCACACCGTTGACAGGATCGCCCCAGCCTGATTCCCTCTGCTGCTTCAATTCCTCCCTCCGTTGAATGTTGGCGTTCTTGCGCTGCTGCGCTTGCGCCCACGCATAAGGATCCCGCTTAGCCTTTTTTTTCCTTTCCCGCATGGAGAGGCTGGCTGTCTGGACGACGGGGAGGAATTGGGGTATGCATGGCTTCGTTGCTGGTCGTAGGCATACTGCGAGACCAGTCAGTTTGGTCACAATCACTTAAGCCTATCAACTTCCTTGGGAAAGGGTCAATACATACGGTTTATACTGCCTAGACGCTGCAGCGGCTGTAATCTGGGCGGCATGGTGGGCGCATCAGCTTATTTGATGATGCACTCGACGTTCATACGAGTCCCTTCCTCTCCATCAAAATTTCCCCCCCCAAATGCTGAGCTTGCCCGCGGTCGCAAAGTCCATGGCGCGAAGCCCGAAACAGACTAGCGCCATCACTCACGTGCATGAGCCAAAGACCCGATATCGAGAAGGACGCTAGTCCGCTACAGCTCTAGCGTCAATGAGGGCTCTGCACCCACACACATTTTCGGTAATTTTGCGCCCTCTCTCGCCTAATGTCGCGAACTTTTTGGCGACAACTACTGGGACCTGCTTCATCACCACCAGCTTCATTCCTTTTCTCTTCTCTTACCTCAACGCCCCATCCACGAGGAAGATTATACCAGTCAAAATGGCCTCCGCTAACCTCCCCGCCGCCATGAATGCCTCCAGCCAGGACATCGAGATGCTCCTGGCTGCCCAGTGCCACCTCGGTTCCAAGAACCTTCAGGTGCACATGGAGCCCTACCTCTGGAAGACCCGCGCTGACGGTGTCAACGTCGTCAACATTGGCAAGACCTGGTAGGGCAACACTGCAACCAAAATGAATGGAATAAGAAAACTAAACCTCACTGCTCAGGGAGAAGATTGTCCTGGCCGCCCGCATCATCGTCGCCATTGAGAACCCTGCCGACGTCTGTGTCATCTCTGCCCGTCCCTACGGTCAGCGTGCCGTCCTCAAGTTCGCCGCCCACACTGGTGCTTCCCCCATTGCTGGTCGCTTCACCCCCGGTTCCTTCACCAACTACATCACCCGTTCTTTCAAGGAGCCCCGCCTCATCGTCGTAACCGACCCCCGTACCGACGCCCAGGCCATCAAGGAGGCGTCCTACGTCAACATTCCCGTCATCGCTCTCACTGACACCGACTCCCCCACCGAGTACGTCGATGTTGCCATCCCCACCAACAACAAGGGTCGCAACGCTATTGGTACCGTCTGGTGGCTCCTTGCCCGTGAGGTCCTCCGTCTCCGTGGTACCATCTACAACCGCGAGACCCCCTGGGATGTCATGCCCGATCTTTACTTCTGTATGTCGAACCTGATGCGAGATGTCGCCGGTGAATGAAATCAGCGAGGAAAAGTCAAGCTAACGTGAGAAAAGACCGTGACCCTGAGGCCGAGGCCGAGGACAAGGTTGAGGAGGAGAAGCTCCCTGGCGCTGATGAGGATGGCCCGGCTGCCATCGAGTCTGGCTTTGTCAACAGCGCCGGCGGTGACTGGGACACCGCTGCTCCCGGCTTCACCGGCACCCAGCCTTCCGCCAACTGGGACGGCGCTGGTGAGGAGTGGGGTGCCTCCGGTGCCACTGCCACCGCTGGTGGTGACTGGGCTGGTGATGCCGCCGCCGCCGCCCCCAAGGACTCTCAGTGGTAGAGCCCTGAGGACCAGGAGAAGGCGCAGGGCGAGCATCAGCAGCAAATTGACGGCACCGACGAGCAGCAGTTCCAGCCCCAGCAGCAGGAGGAGCAGCTCGACGATCAGGCTGACGAGTATTTCTTCGGCAGCACCCCTGCCCAGCCTTCTCCTCCTACCCAGATGGACCTCGAATGGTAGACCACCAAAAAAAAGAAAATAAAAGGGCATTGACAACACGTGTCGGATGGTGAATTCTCTGACGCCTTGTACTCTGATCTGCATCATGGATTCTTTTTTTGTTTTGCGGCGGCCAGTAAACGGGGGAATACCGGCAAGGAGGAAGGGAAAAGTTAGTTTGATTGCTTTTGGTTCTGCACTTATGAGGGAAAGATACTCATCGTTTTCATATGGAAACGTGTGAGGGAAAGCCCTGTGTGGCCAATGGGGTGGACTTGACCGTTACTCCTGCTTTTCACTTCGCTTTGTCGACCCTCTTGTTAGGCTGCTCGCTTATTACCCAGATGTCTGCCCATACGGAAGAAAAAAGATGAAATTAACTCCAGCCACACATCGTCTCGTCAGGTGAACTGTCATTGATAACTTGACCTTCCCTGTTCCATTTGTAGTTGTTCAACTTGTCTATTATATGCGTGGCCTCTAAGCCCATGTTTCTACTATGCTAATAACCGGGGTATTCTGAATCAAACCCGACTCCAATAATAGTAATGCTGCATATTCTCTAAGTCTATTTGCAAGAATTGCATTTCAGAAGACTCCCCATAACTTTGCCATGCTCCATATAAGACTCCTTGATCTACATAAATGTCGGAAGAAAAAGTATTTGCAGCAGAAGGTAAAGAAGTTAAGTCGTCGCCGGAGCGGCGTCCGATGTTTGTACAAGAGTCAAATGCCACGCCTCGCTAGGTCGTAAATCGTGAATTTGGGTTTGGTAACCGTGCCCCAGATTGAAGTGGTGGTGATACTTGGGGGACTGAGGTCTAAGCACAAAAGAGAATTGCACCGCGCTTTAAAGTTGGCGATGAAAAGGAAAGACTGACTAAGTAGACAAGCTGAAGCGGCTGTGGTGCTAAGCCCAGGAACGGGTTGCTCAAACCAAGTGTCTTATTCTAGGTTGCCAGAATGGCGACGAATCTCGTCGTCTCCTAAAGAACCGAGCCAAAGACATCGCTCTGTGATGCCTTCGATAGGCTGGAAGTCGTACACCGTACTTGCTTCAATAAGACGCAGGAGGGTCTTGATTACTCCAGCACCGATGCGACATTTCTCAAAATTGACCAGAGGCGGTAATGTTGGCGAGCTGGCAATCTCTGATGGTCGTTGCGCGTTGTATAGGAGATCGTGAATATAAATACCGACAAATGGAATGCAGCCACTATTAGGACCAGCCTCCATCTCAGCACGAAGATTGTGAAAGTTTCGCATTGGTGTAACAAGCATCTCAAGCTCTTTCAATGTCCTCATATCGACAGATGGCACCAGCTCCCAAGTCCTGGCAAGACGGGATACTTCATTACTAGAAAGAGCCATGGTAAGCTGGGCCATAGTGGCGAAGTTTCGGTACCTGCGGCAATGCGCTGCGATATGGATGTATTTTATAATACACTGCGCTCGCTCTTCGAGGTTCTGGGTAAGGACAATCTCGGAAATCGCCCACTTCACCACAAGATTGAAACGGGCAATGACAACTTCGACACCGTGAACATCCGCGTTGCGGAGGAATTCAACCCAGGAGCGGACATTGTTGTTCTGTGCGTTTTTCCAATCCATCTCGACCAGCTCTTTCCAATCAATATCGTTCAGAGCATCCTTCTCAATCAGTGTGAGTTGCTGAGCCAATGTGACAGATTCAGATGCCAAGATAAAAGGAAGGTGCGCTGTGTACGATTTATCTGGGCTGCTGGCAACACCATGGGACGATAATTGAGGATTACCAGCACTCGTGTAGTCCTCGCCGATTGGCAGTTGATGCTCCCCTCCTGGGGTGAGTTGTGGGGTAGGTGGAAGAGGTTTCTGGTCGTGCAAACCGCCACTAATAGCTCGAATATGAGTGGACAACGCCGCCGCATTGGTGATGATAGTGGCGTTTTGCGCGGCCCGAAGATCCCTACCGGTGGTAGGTGATATAGTCTGTTCCCCTAGAGGATGTGTAGGGGAGGTCGAGCCCGCTCCGTTCGGCAAATTTGAGTTGTCTTGGTCGTCGTCGGAGAGCTCAGAAGATAAGTCACTGTCTAGGAAGGACTGAACATCGGCGGGAGGCAGCAAATTACCATCTTTGACAGCATCTCGTTCTGGACCAAAATCAAACGATACGTGATGATTATTCGGCGACTTCTTGGTCACAACACCTGTCTCGGTTGCTACGGATGCCGTATCTTGGTCAAATTCTTGGAGAATAGATTTATCCTGCCAATCTGCTGATGCCTTGCTTTGGTCGTCATCCGTCATTTCCCCATCAAGCAATGGGGTGGAGGAGTAAGATTCTCCCGAAGTATCAGTCAAGAAGGACTGCACTTGGCGGCGAGGTATTTCGAGGAAGCTACCCATTGATACAGGGGGCTGGTCAGATTGGGGCTCACCGCGCTCGCCTGCAGTATTGAGAGTAGCTGTATTAGGGCGCGACTTTTCAACGTCGAGATTTCTAAAGGCGTGGGAAGTTGCAGGGGACGTGGCTTGCTGCTGAGATGTATCCAAGCCCATCGACAGCTGTGTCGATCGACGCTCGAACGTCCCTTCTAATTTTGCAAGTGCTGCTTCCACACCGTCATCATCCTCATCTGGTATCTGCGCCAGTTTCTTCGCCTCGGCTTCAAATGAAGGTCTCATGATTGGCTTAGACTGGGTGCTGCATAACGAGGCCTCTCGTTTGGAAGGCTTATCAGCGAGCTGCCCGACAGAGAACACTTGGGATTGGTTTCGGAACATGTCTCGAAGGTCAGTTGACGAGTCTTCACGGGGACCTTGGAAGTACGAATCCCGGAACGATTCTGTATATGCTGAGAGAGACCCATCGGACTGTGACTTTCTCAAGGGTAGACGATGCAGATCCCCAACGTTTTGAACAGCCCTTAAATCGCCACCAGGCCGCTTCCGTAACATGCGAAGTGGTTTTGGCATAGCATTATCTTGCTCATCACCAATAGATGCCATGGTGCATGTTGTAGCATCAAAGCTTACTATTGTTGAGGGTGCCATATCGCTGCTGAAAGATGCATGACGACGGAGAAGGATGCTGTTGAGAGACTGTTGCGTTCTGGTTGACCTATTACGTCGATGCATCCTCGACAAACCCGAACTGATAGGAGGTGCACGGGAAAAACGATGAGCGGCAGTTGAAGGGCGAGCACTCTCTTCAGAGGAACGGCCAATTGTAGCGAGATCAGGAATAAAAGGCGGCAAAGACTCTTCTTGAGGTTCATCATGTGCTCTCAGGTGTTCAATGAATAAATGAGAAGACCTGCGATTCACGTCTTCAGAAGGGAAAGCAGGAGGCGTGGTAGGCGGCGTAGGGTTCGCACCATTGGATAGGAACGCGTCGGCGAATGCTTCTACCGAGGGGTTGGCGGTAGGAGCATCCGGTTGAATAATAGGAGCATCCTGCGGGACCGTATCGTCAACAATAACAATCGACTTGCTTCCGCCTGTCAAGCCCATATCGCTAATAGGGCGCATCGTCTGTTGCTGAGTAAGTCCGCCGTCGAACGTGCTCAGGTTAAGGTGTGCAGCTGAGTATTCTGTGGGAAGCTCATCAGTAGTCGCTGTTGGCGGTTGCATAGCTTGCCCATCCTTCTCAGCTTCAGCAGCGGCTTCGCCACGGACTACTCTCTTGAAATCTTCCGCAATCTCAGCGCCAAGCAAGTCAATTCGAACTGGTGGTCGTGGTCCGTCACGAGTGGAATGCCGCATTGGTACCAGAGCAAATCCAGGCACTGCATTGTTGTCTGCGCCCACTTCATCTGGACCCATTGCCGTTAAGCTGGCAAAGTTTCCATGAAAAGATTGTAATCCCTGGCCACGGTTGTTCCAAGCTCTGCGGACACTACCGATGAGTCTTCTCATACCGTGGCTAGACATGGCATTGGACGTCTGTCGGATCGATGGATTCTTCTGTCCTTGAAAAACCGTGGTAAGACGCTGGTTTGAGACACCCTGGCTGCGATCCGCCACGTCTACGAAAGGTTGTGTGGGGGGGAGAACGTTGCCACGGACGAGGCTACCAGCATAGGGAGCGGCCATCAAAATATCCTGCTCCTTGAAAGACATCTTAACGGGGGTTCCTTGGCTCCCAGAATTGCCCAGGCTGTTGTTGCGTTGGTGGTTTGAGCGAGCCCGCACACGCTTTCCCACCAGCGCCTTTGGTGTTGTGGCAACTGGACCTGTCTGATTATGCAAGGAACTTGAAGAAACGGGATGAGCAGCGAGAGCCAGATTAAGGTTGGGGGGCATGGACCGGATATTCTTCGTTGGAAATGAGCAGGAAACCGCGTCCAGACTGCTCATGCTCGCGGGCGATGCAGGGTCAATACCGGGGACCTTATTTGCATTTTCAGGAGTCGCAGGCCGATTCTTCCACATTGTCGAATCACCAACATGACCTGCTCGCTGGACGTCGTTAAAAAAACTGTTCTCGTCTTGCTCATTTCTGAATGGCGTGACATGGTCATCAATCTGCGGCGGCCCTGAGTATGGCTGTTGCCAAAAGGTTTGATCCAGCTGGGGGTTTCGGTGACCTGCAACGCCACCAGGTGATACTGGGGCACTGAGGTCCTCCGATTCTTCTGCGTCCCAGTAATGATCGCAGATACGACGCCAACACTTTTTCAGCTCTTTGATGGTTTTGAGGTGCACTTGATGAGCTCTCCGATCCTCCGCCAACTCCTCCACGAATCCATTAATTAGGTTGCAAAAGGCGACACGTAGCTCTTGGTCGACTACAAAGTCATCCACAAAATAATTCAAAATCCAATGACGCAATGCAACAAAGGTTCTAACGTGGACAATCATGCCAATATGATCCTGGCGTTTGACTGCCCACTTGAGACGTGCTACGAGCATACGCAACAGCTCCAGGGGGTCAAGAAAAGCCCTGAAAGTTAGGAAGAAGTCGGAAATGAGTTCGTAATCGAGAAAGTTCGGAGATGTTATTTCGGCCACCAAACGGGGCGGTGTTGCTGCAGTGACGGCTCGCGAGGACGGAGCATAGCGGACTATTAGTCGATCATCACACGCCGGCTTGAAGGTCAAGTTGTCAAACATGGCTGGTTCAATCACAATGCGTGTCGACATAAAAGTAGTGCGCAGAGTTCTGGGCCGGTGGGCGGACGAGAAAGCGGCTGACGATCTTGGGATTGCAGGCGAGCGAAGCTCAGTCGACCGTGACAATCGAGTCTGAGGGACTTGAAGCGTGCTCGGTCGCTGGGAAAGCAGTGGTGGCGACGCAATCTGATCTGCCTGAGATCTTTCAAATGCTGAGATGGTGCTGACATCTTCACTTGGGGCATACGAAGAGCCGCGTAGCAGCGGCGTACCCGTCCCAGAGAATTTTGGGACCCCAATTCGCCATGATGGAATGTTGATATCAAGTTGCGGCAAAGCGTTAGGGTCGACATCCTCAGTGGTCTTGGGACGATCTTCACCCTTGGCCTTGGATATAACAATCTTAAAAGCACCTGCCTCTGATTCCTGGGACGCATGTACCTCCTGAACAGTGCTGTCCGAGAGAGCCCTACGTTGTCTATTAGACGGAGTCAAAGCGGGAGATGCAAGCAGATAACTTGGCTGGCCCGATGGAGGGGAGGGCCTCGGCAGAGGCGACCATTGGGTGCTCCGGATGTCGCCATCTACTTCACCAAAGATGGATTCCGCCACAAGCGCATTAAGTCCAGCGGTACCAGGCGGGGTCATAGGAAATGTGAAGTCCGGCTGGGGATATCGTTGGTGCGCGGGCCGAATAGAGGGTCTGCGTGCAACATTAGAATCAGTATGCGCAAGACGCAGGGTCCTCATGGTGTGCGACATATACGCCAGCACGAGACGAGACACAAGGGGGGACTGATGTGTCGCCGACGTTGGACCACATACCTCAAATATATCCGGCCATTATTCCCAACATTGGCGACTGTAAACTGACGCCCTTCCCGTCCAGCAGAGGTGCCATCGGGAGCCACCTCTGGATTTTCAGCATCATCGTCTTTCTTTACGCGCGATGGACCCTTGTCCTCTTGGGATCTCCTTTCCGTCAAAGGCAACAGTGGTTTTGGTGCTGTTTTCAGTGTTGATCTTGAACCATATGTCAAGTTCTTCGCCACGCCCGGCCCCGACTTGGGCGACGTCCTCTTGATAGACCTTTTGGGTGATATGGGCGCTTTTCGCGGGCTCGTACGAGGGACCGATGTCGCGACAGAGGTCGGGGGTTTGGCTGCCGATTGAGTCGAGGAACCGAATTCTGAAACCTCCATTGCCCAATTACACCTTGAGATGATCACTCTAAGATCGAGCTTTCAGCGCTCTAACAGATCGCGTCTGCACGAAAAAGACCCGTCAGTCAGGAGCATGTTCCAGAGAGTGCCGAGGCCCAAAAACAAAGTCGCCGCGCCGATAACGGGCGCACCAAAAAGAAGTCCAAAAAGTAATAAGGAGCCAAGAAAGTAATTGAATCTCCGAGGTAGTTTGCCTAGCGGGAGTACGTACGAGAAGACGCCATGTAAAATCGGGATGCTGGGGATGAGTCGATGCTGCTACTGGGGGTTGGCCATGAGGAAGGCGCATACGATCGTAATTGGTGGTACAAGGTAGGAGGAATCCAGCTCAAGACGCGTGAAAATGGAAAGAATGATTGACGCGGTCAGTCACACCATCTTCCAGTGTACGGAGTACGGAGTATTCAACATGGACTCATAGCAGTACGAGGGAGGTATAGAGTAGCAAGGAAAGGCTAAGGAATGAAGACGTTGACCAGGGCACAGCAGTCGCAACGGAAATGACACCAGTGGCCCTTGGAAAGAATTCCTCCCAACTAGTCTAGTGCTCATGGGTGGTGTGGTCTGCATGCTAAGGGAAAAAAAAACTCCTTCTATACCCCCCCTGGTCAGAAGCTCCCAAAGTATGATTTGCAAGGATGAACGCGAGCCCAGGGCAGGAGCGCGGAAAGACCGCAAGACAGTTTCGCACACTGTGGCGGGGGCCATGGCCATGTGCTTCCGGGGGCTTATTAGCTCTTGACCTGCGATTTGTAGTAGTACCACTGTTAGTGCCTTTTGAGATCGCCCTGCTCATCAACAGGCTCTCCGATGATTTAGACGACTTTACGGAGTACTAAACAGTGACCACACCACTACACCACAATAATCCCTGAGGCGAGACACACACACACACACACACACACTCATCGAAGCCTTCAATCTCGGCACATGAACGGCCCTTCCTTCTTTTAGACCAACACCCATTAGGGCTGCACCTCGACGCTTGAGTCGGCCCCTTTTTCTGTCGAGCCTCAAGTGTGTCTCTACCAGGCTTCGATTATTTATGTACGAAATCTACGTCACCACGCTGGTCATTGTTGAGTGGCTTGTCATATTCCGCCTGGAAGGTCTATCATCGACTCGAACTGCAGGCGGGTTGCGCTGTCTCTTCGAGTGCAAGCTGTCAAAATCTGACTCGAGGGCTGAAGTTGGGAAATGGTCCTTGCTTCAAAAATGTGATTCTCCTGATACAGTTGAGGCATGACATCAGGTCAAATCTGACACCATAATGCCCTGACTCTCCTGACGCCCGAATCGAGCCGCAGAGTCTGAAAGTCCAGATCAAATGCACGCAATCGGACCAAATGTAGACGTTGAATCATGGTACTTTGGGACCTGCCAAATCCAATTTGAAATAACACCTTCTCGCTGAGGACAAATCGCCCACACAAAGCGGCTCTATCCGAGGAGTCAGACGTCAGAGTCTGATGCAGTGCGAGGCTTAAGCCACCTGTATTATTGACCTTGGCCTTACTAGGTACGGAGTACGATCCATCAATTTCTGACACACCAAGTTTTCGGCTTCAAAACATCGCTTCTGCCTCGGTGGTTCCCGACAAGGACAATTGCTGCTACTATTGCAAGTACCTAACTGCTCATATATACACATATAATTATGGCGCCCAGCAGCCAGACTGACGGGTCGGGACCAGGAAAACCCTAAGACAGCCTTCGCTTTCACACTGTGCTTCTAGGCTGGTGGTGCTTGGGGCCTGGGGGAGACCCAAGTGGGTGGTCTTGAGCTGTTCCTGGCTTCGGCCGCCCTCAACCTTGGTTCCCCGGAGCCAATGGATGGTTCAAGTTTATCAGCTCCAACAGCAGAAACATGACTACATGAATGAAGTAGTGTTGTGGCAGTCTTGTTTCCAGCCCATCGCATCACACTCACATGCCGCGTGGGCTGGCGCAACTGTTTATTTACATGTAGAGTCCGAAAAAAGTACGTGGAAAAGGGGAGAAGTCCCATCGACCAATGATGGCGCATGCGAAAAGGCCCAGACCCAAAAGATCTACATATTCTCTGCTACGGAGTAATCGTCAGGTCGGCGTCGGGGAAAAGAGGAGTAAGCCTGCATTGCATTGCATTGCATTTGGCATTCCGCATTCTGCATTCTGTACCACATGCATGGGTCCCAGGATCGAGGGCAGGCCTGTCAGAACCTGGCTCTGAGGCAAGGTCTGTCTATACAAGTATGTTCGGCATTAAAAGGGCTTTGTTTCAGTGAGATATGTACTAGAGGGGTCCGTGCCATCGCCAGCACGCGGGGGAGACCAACAACCGATTTGAAGCAACGACGCATTCGAGAATTCAAAGACACTGTTTTGAGATGCAACCCCTCGTCGATGCTGACTGACGTCCTTATAAGACGTCATGTTCCATCGTGCGCGAACTATCAAACAGCACGTTGATAAGAAACGCGAGTCAGTTACAACCTGCAGCAACTGGTCCCGAATGATACTCCGTACCAGTAGCCAGGTGCGCCGAATTCAGCGCTACAAGTACATCGACCTCGACCAAGACTCAGCAGGGACTCGAAGTGCCCACTTACAGGCTAAATAGCACACTGCCGACTCATTGTGAATGATGATCTTCTCCTGAGCCTCAGATATGAGGGGATTAATATGTACCTAGTATATTCGGCACGCGGCAGATATTGACAAGGGCTTTTATGTATGTACTCCGTACGGAGTACAGCTACCCCCGCTTGCCAAAGTCGCTGGCCTGCATATCAGCAAAGACGCGCATGGCGCTTGCACCACCCAATGTTACCTACATACTGCATGGCTACTGCGTACAGGCAGATCTTCAGCACGTTTGGTCCGGATGCATTCTCCCAACTTATCGGCAAATGTATAATTTAGAGGGGTATCTGACCAGGTTTCTCATCCGACGTACATATATATAGGTATCTATAATTCTCATCTCCTTAGCCGAATGTAACCCTATACACAAAGTCAGACGTTCACCGCCACATATTCAGCATGAACACATCTCTTCGACAAGGGTCCTCAACAACGAGATATTCTGCCGCTCGAAGCGACAAGGAAATCCCATCACCCGATATC
Organism: Trichothecium sympodiale; assembly: GCA_003012115.1. Classification (NCBI taxonomy): domain Eukaryota; kingdom Fungi; phylum Ascomycota; class Sordariomycetes; order Hypocreales; genus Trichothecium; species Trichothecium sympodiale. The sequence continues at coordinate 22,604 of PXOB01000109.1, read as the reverse complement.
CCATTGCGGGTACGCAAATCGTATACCTACACAGGTGTTTTTTTTTTTCTTAACCACGTCTGTGGACTTATTTCCAAAGTTCCTGTGACGGAGAGCCCCCATCATCCACTCCGCAAGATCGGACGGAGCATGGGATTATAGTTCTAAACCCACAAACCCGTTTTCTTTCTTGCTATTGCCGCAAAGGTTATCTTTCGCATTGATGGGGATATTGTTATATTCGTTTGCCGATACGGAGCAAAGGCCCCGGATGACCCCCCCGCTAAGAGAAAATGAGGCTGGCAGCGCGCGCTGTACGCCTAGTCACATTACCTATCCGGGTGGTTGTGCATGTACGGAGTAGTAATAGTATACACGCAACCTTGGTCGATTATCAGGCAAAACATAACGCGGGGAAGAGCCGATTATGAGCGCGATAGAAGAGGTGGACCTGATGTCCTTTGCCATCTCGTTTAGGCCTATCCCTACCCTCTTATTACCAACATGGCACTGATCGTCCATGATTTTGAGATTTCTAAGTACATAAGGAGCACATGAAGACATAAGTCATGTTGTTGATTTCATGGTGGGATGTTGGTAGTGACTGTATAGTATTCCCAAGGGTGAAATGCCTGGCAAGGCATCATCGCATTGTCAACTCTGGAAACTTTGATGATGCCAATATCCCCGTTTCACTATTCGGATTGAGGCTTCTCATTTATGAGTTCCCAACGTGAGTACAATACTAGGGCCTAGTTTCCTAATACCGATAGGTGCCTTTATAATCATCACTCAAATATCAAGAGTTTGTCAACAGTGTTTAGTGATACTAGGCGAAGTCTCTCATTCTATGGCGCACGGAGTTTATTAAGCAAAGCTGCGCAGCAGCTTTGCGAATATAGTATATAAGAGCAGAAGCATGCCTACTAGATTTACTCTTCTTATAGGACGTTTTATTATTATATAACGGTAACGAAGAGGAGTAATTAATTAGTCTTAAAATTATTATTAATAAAGAGTAATTATTAATTAAGCTAACTTTAAAGCTCGTTGCTATATTTAAGCTAGAAATATAGTAGTTTTTTTTAAGACGAGGTATATAAGGTATATCTAGAGGTATAATTAAAAAGAGCTCTTGCTTATAGTAGTATAATAAAGTAGGCCCCCGGTAGGGCTACTAGAGGTCCCCTAGAGGGCGCCCCCTTACGTAAGGGGTATAAAAAAAAAGATAGGCTTACTATAGGTATCCCCGAAAGGTCCTCGAAGAGCCCCTAGAGGGTTTTCGTAAAGCCCCCGGAAGGTCCTCGAAAAGCTTTTAAATAAAAATATAGCTTAAGTATAATTAATGAAAAATTTAAATATAGAGAAAATAAATATAGAGAGAATAAATTAAATTTATATTAAAAGTAATAATAATATTATAAAAATATATATTTAATTATTTATTAATATTACTATTACCTTAACCTTACTTTATAACTTTTTTAATTTAAATATGCTTATTAAAATATATTTATTATAAAAAGGTTAAGCTTTTTAATTAATTTATTAATAAGAAATAACTTAGTAAATTAATTATTAAATACTTTTAGTATTATAATAAATTTAATATTTATAAAATTATTTAATTTTTTTTCTTTTCTATATTAATATAATATTAACTTTAATATAGTTAATTTAAATTATTTTATTTATTATTTCATTATTTTATTATAGTAAATAGTTAATTAGCTATATTAATATATTTAAAAGAAACTAAAGCCTTTTAAGTTTACTATATTTAATTCCTTAATTTCTTTCGATAAATAATCTTTCAATAGATTATTTAAGCTTTATTTAATACTTATTTCCTTATAATATTAATTTAAAAAAGCTTCTTAAGCTTATTAAAGCTTATAGAAAGAAAGAATTTATAAAGAGGAAATACTATATAAAGCAATATACTAATAATAAGCTTTCGTAAATATTAATATTATTTTAATTAATATTAATATTATAATCTATAGTATTTATATTTATAGTATTTTAAGTATTTAGCTCTTTATTAGCTCGATAAGTAAGCTAGTCTTTTCGCTATCTTTCTCTCGCTCCTACCCCCCCTTAAGATAATAAACGAGGCTATTTTATATACTTTTTATATTATATTTTATATTTACTTATTTAATATAATATAAATATTAGCTTTTATTTTTATTATATTAAATATACTAATAATAAGGATTTAAATAAAAAGCTTTAAGTCTATTTATAGTATTTCTATTTATTACTATACCTTAGCTTCTTTAATTATAGTAAAGAAGCTCGAATATATTATAATATTTACTATAAGATAGAATTAGCCTTTTAATATAAGATTTAAAGAGAAAGTTAGCCTTCTTCCCCTAATAGTATAAATAGCTTTAGAGTATCTTAATTAATAATTTAATTAAGGTTAGCTCTCCTAACTAATCTCTTATTATAATATTATTAAATTCTATTAGATTTCTATAATATAGATAAAGATCTTTAACTAAATCCCGAGCTAGTTTATACTATAAATATCCTTTTTTAAAAAGATTTACTTATTTTAATTACTTAAGATCTTAAGTATATTAATTACTAGAAAAATACTCTAAGTAATTAAATAATAGAATTATATATTTATTATTATATTAAATAGTTTAATTAAGATCTTTATAATAATATCTATTAGAATTATAGAGATTGAAATTATAATAAATTACTTAAAAAGCTATATTTCTTTAGCTTTTAAAATACTTTTAACTTTAATTATATCCTTAAGTATTTTCCTAAGTTTATATAAATAGAAGAAATACTAATTATATAAGTATATATATATATTTAAGTCTTTTAGTATAAGAGGTAGTAATATAAATATCGTAGCTATATTATTAATTTCTTTAGAAATATAGGAAGTATATACTTATAGTTATTTTTCTTACTACTAGACTTAAATATTATTATCTTATACTTTATTAATAATACTATATAATTTTATATAGTTTATTAATCCTATTACTAGTTCTAAGTCTATTAATATTATATTTTTATATAGCTATAATTTCTTATAGCTAATTATCCTAATTATTATAATATTATAATTAATAAGTAATATTTAAGCTAGCTCTTACCTAATAGTAATATATTTTCTTAAGTTTTTAATAAGTTTAAAAATAATATTAATATTAAAGATTATATTACTAATAAAAACTTTCTTAATAAGGATAATTTTAATAGTTTTATAGTATTTAATCTTATTATTAATTAATTAAAGCTAGATTAATTTTATATTATTATTAAGAATATACTTCTTACTATTAGCTTTAATATCTTAATATATAAAGTATAGCCTTATATATAAATACTTAATATATATTTAACCCTTATTAGTAAGTTTAATTAATCTTAACCTTTCTTATCCCTTACTTTCTTAATACTTTTCCTAATTAAATAAAGGGACTATATATAGCCTTATATTTAATTTATTAAATACGATTAATATATTAATTATATAGTAAAGTAATATAATAAGCGCTTTATTTATTATCCCTATTTCTATTATATTATATTTAATACCTTAATATAAAGTTAGGTTAATTCTTATAGCTCTTTTTATATTAAGCAACCTAGCTTTACTTTAAAACTATTTAATCTAGCTAACCTCTAATAAGCCTTTACCTAAAATACTTTAGAATCTTATACGTTCTTTAATTTTATTATCTATTACTTTAGAAGTATAAGGGGTACCTGCCTTTTCTAAGGTATAAAGTAATAAAATCTCGAGGCTATAGTATAAAGGTTAAGGTACCCTAGTATTTTTATTACCTTTTTAATAGTTAATATATATTAAAATAGCTTATATTATTATATACTATACTATAATAAATAAAAAAAAGCTAAAGCTTAATATAAGTATATTATTTTAATAGCTAATTTAAAAAATAGCTTTTATATTATAGCTTATTACTTTTACTTTTACTTTATTACTTACTTTAAATATATACTTAAGCTAAAGTTTAAAATAATTAATTATTAATATTAATATAAATAATAAATACGAGGTAGTATATATATATATAAGCTATTTTAGGTTAATAGATCCTTTTTAATATAATTAATAATAAATATCCTATAAGCTAATTTTACCTAATTCTAAAGTAATATTATAATAATAATAAACTTTATTTTAATTACTAAAGGTATTATACTAGCTAGAATTAGTAATCCTTTAATTAATATTAATAATTAACTTACTTTCTTTACTATTACTAAAATTATTAATAAAATATAATAATATAAATACTTTAATATTTATTATATATAGAAGTATTATATTAGCCTTTTTAATACTTTAAATAATAATAAGTCTTATAGGTTTCATTATCTAAGAATAATATACCTAGATCTTATTATTATTAATACTTTTAATAAGTAATATTAAATATTTAATAATACTTATAATAACCCTATTTTAAATAATTTTAATTATATAATCTCTTTTAATTAATTAATTAATTATAATATTAGCCTTTATATTTCTATATATATTATTATTAATTATATATTTAAATATTACTTTAAGGTAAAGATTAAAATTAAAAGCTATAAAGATATTATTAAAGCTATTTTACTTAAGGTTAATAATACTTAGCTTTTAATTAGTTTTATTATTTAATTTATAAATAAATTAATAGCTAAAAAAGATTAGTTTATTATAGAAATAAATGATTTATTACTTAACTTACTTTTTATAATATAATATTTATATTTTTCGAGGTATAGACTATTAGCTTTTTAATTAATAATTCTAATTAAATATTATTAAAGAAACTAAGCTTTATTTAAATCGAAGCTTTTACTTTAAGTATTTATCCCGCGGCGAGGATTAAGACTTACTTACTTATTTTACTTTCTTAATAATTATTAATTCTAATAGAAAATTATAGTATATATTCCTTTATACTAAAGATTATATCTTTAATTACTTCCCTTATTATAAGCTAATGCTTAATACTAATAATTATAAATATTTTTACTATATTAAATTAATACTTTACTATTTATATAAATAAGTTAAAGAGCTTAAGACTATTAAAGATAAGATATTTAATACGTTTAGTAATACTTATACTTTCTATTAAGAGATTTATTAAAATACTTATTTTAATAATTACTATACTAACCTACCTTTTATAGAAGCTAAAGACTTTAAGGAAAATATACTTTAGGAAAAACTAATAATAAATAAAGTATAGTAAGAGCTTACCTAAGAATTATTAAATTATAAAGTTAAAATAAAGAATATTAAGCTTTTAAGTTATTAAGATATTAATCTTATTTATAACTAGTAGTAATATATTAAATTATATTTTAAACTCCTCGAATGTTAATATAATTATTAAAAGAAATATAAAGCTAAATTTATTATATTATTAAATAACTTTATAATAAAAGATAAATTAACTAACTTTAATATTAAATAATACTTAATATATAACCTCTTTATAAATTACCTTAAAGCTATAATAAATTATAATACCTTATAACTTTTACTTTTTTATATTAATATAAATAGCTTAAGTAAAATAAGTAAATCTTTTTAATAAAGGTAATATCCTTTAAGTTAAAAACCTTTATATTTAATAAAAATATTATTATTAAAGCTATTCCTATTAAAATAACTATTAATATAATTAATAAAAATATATTATATTCTTTACTATACTTTCCGATCTTTAAGTCTCTATCGGACTTATTATTACTCTTACTTTCGGACTTCTTATAGGTTTTTAAAGTATTTTAATATATATATTATTTAATTATTAACGAGAAGTCTATAATAAGCTTTCGTACTATAGGATATATTAATTATTATTTTCGTAAGATCTTTTTAAATTATTAAAATAAACTATTTAATATAATAAGTATTTTTTTTCTTAAAGGTTTCTACTAATTTCTACTTATTATAAAGAAACCTCTTTATTCTACTATAGAACTTTATTATAATTTTAATTTACTAATCGTAATATATATTATATTATTAATATTACTATTAAATTAGTATAGGTTATATATTAATAAAGAAATAAATAAGTATTTTTTTAATTAGCCTTTAAGGGATTATATTTTAATAATCTTTCTAATACTTATTAAGAATTACTTTATACTTATATATAAGCTAACCTTATTCTTCCTAAAGTAAGAGAATTTAATAATACTTTATATATTTATTTAATTAATAAGTAAGTATACGAATATAACCTCGAGTATTTAAAATAATTAAAAACGCTATATATATATATATATATATTATAGCTATTAATATTAAGCTAAGGGTAGAAAAAGTTAATTTTATAAATATAGGAAATTTTTAATAATTACTATACCTTTATATTAATAAATATATTATATTTATTAAAAATATATAGATTATTATTAGCCTTATTAATAATATATTTAATTCTATTATTAATATAATCTAAGATAATAATATTAATAATATATAAATAATACTACTAGCTATTATTATAGTATAGTTTAATTATTATACTAGCTTTCTTTACTTTCCTAATAAATTTCTAAATATATATTAAATTATTCCTATCTTTAAGTCTATATACGATTTTATAAAAAAGAATATACTTTATATTTATACTTAATTCCTTCTTATTATTACTTATAGTATTATTATATATAAATTATAAAATTATACACTTAAGAAAGTAATTATTAATATCTCCTAATGCGATTTCTTACTTAATTTAATTTATATTATAATCTCTTATATTAAGACCCTTTAAGGTATTATATTTAATATATTATTCGACTTATTTAATATTTAATCCTTAATTAACCCTACTAGTAATTAATAAATAATCGATTATATTTACTATACTAGCTAAAAGCTAATATCTTTCTTTAAAATTAAATAAATAAAATAAATATATATTTATAAAGATAATAATAATAATTATAAATAGATAATATAAAAACTAAAGATAGAATTCCTTTAATAGATAATAATAATATAATAGATAAATAGATAATTACTATATAAATATACCTTATTAATTATAAAGCTTTTTAAATCCTTACTTTCCTATAATACTTTTTATTATACTTTTTATTATTCTTTTTATTATATACCTTTTTAATATATATACCTTTATAATATATAGCTTTTATTATATACCTTTAGTTTTTATTATATACTTTTAATAGCTATTACCCTATAGCTTACTTTATTATCCTATAGCTTACTTTATTACTAACTATACTTATACTTTAATTCTATATACTTAAATATAATACCTTATAGTATTAGCTAGATAGCTTTAAATAGGAAATATAGTCTAATAGTTATAGGGGTAATAGCTTATATTTTTAAATTTATTTTATTTAATAATTTACTTTCTTATTATAAGTTTCTAATTTAAAATAGCTTAACTCTCTATTTATAATAACTTTATTAATATTAAAGTTAATCGATAAAGAGAATTTATTTTCCTTTAAAAAAACCCTTATAGTTTTATACTATTTAAATAGCTTAATAAATATAATCTAAGGTAATTAGGTTTTAAAGATCTAGCCCTATTCTTATAATAATAGCTTAAAAAAGACTATATTTTTACTATTTTAATTTAAATTTACCTTATCTAATAGTATTTATTATAATATTTTATTATAGCTATTTCTTAATATTAAAGATATCTCTTCTATCGTAATCTAATATATTATATATTAGATTATTATAACCTACCTTATTTTTATATTTAAGATAATAATATATAGTATTTTAATACTTTTTCTTAATTAAAAATTAAAATATTAAAAAGATAATTATTTAATTATAGCCTTTAATATCTCTTTTTTCTTTTTATAAGCTAATTCTAAGCTAAAGGTATAATATATAATATATAATATATTTAGGGTATTATATAATAGTAGACTTAGTTAAAAAACACTAGATCCTTATAAGTAGCTTTACGAACCTTTTGATTACTATAAAGTACGTTAGCAACGGAATTTTCTATACCAGAATGGTGTTGCAGAAGACATCATCTCAAGGTTACCCAATCTCTCTCGAGTACATGTTCCTCCGAAGCCTCGATCACTTGGAGTCCGGCTCCATATTACACAACCTTTTGGACCACTTCGACATGCTGCTTCCTCTCCTGCTTGAGTTGATGGGCAATGGCACTGCCGCCGTCGGTCTTTCTGCCACGCATCTGATCCCAAACAGTCTTGGTGGTGGACTGCGTGAAGAGGATATCCATAATCAGATGATGCTGTTGATGCGACGAAGTTTTTTTTTCTTTTTTTTTTTTCTTTTTTTTTTTACACTCTGAAAAAGAGTGTTGGAAAATCAAGTCAATCGCAAACCGAAGAGAGAGGAAAGAACTAAACGCAAGGAGGGAAAGGGGGGTGCGCATTCACGATGAGTTGTAATCAAGTTTCAACCATGACAACTTCATCGAGAGACGCCTCTTCTTATACATGTGTCTTTTGACAATACAAGGACTACTCTTTTGTATGTATGCCGCCTTGGCGTATGACCGAGGGGCTGCCACACCCTCACGCGGGCATGGATTCCCCATCTTCACACACAAGTCTAGATCGTTGGAGGGAAAACCCACCTCATGTGGAGGAGAGAGCATTTCTGCTCACCGTGGCACAAGGAATTTTGCCTCTCCCCGGGACTTGCCTCCCCCCCCCCCCCCTCTCAAAACAGGGGGATATGGGGAGCAAGGAGGAAAGGGAGGTGGGCTTAATGCTAAGCAATCATTTAAGCTTACCATCTTTACCCTCTCCCCTCTCTGCCTTATCGGTCTATTTAGAGACAGACGATGAATATCCCCCTCCCCCCCCTCAAACCGATTTATACCGTCAGACTCTCGCCGAGGTTCCGTTGTCCCACCAGGCAGGATCTTGGGGGGTTTTTTTTTCTTTCTTCGCTACCCCGCATGGGTCAACGTTGGGGGAGGTTGGTTTATTCTTGTTTTTATTACCCCATGGGGAAAGCGGCCCTTCGCCAAACCTGGTGGGAAAGTAAGTTTGGTAGGGGGTTTTTTATCCTCCATATCTTTCCTCACTCTCACCCTTTGGGCATCATAACGCGGGCACCAAACTACCTAGACCATTTTGTTCTCTCTCTCTCTCTCTCTCTCTCGCTAGTGGACGGGGAAGGGAGAATGGGCAGAAGAAGGTTTGTTTTCGGACAACCTCCGGTTCCGGCTCATTGTTTTTTTTTTTTCTTTATTGGGAAATATTAGAGACAGCAACGATTCTGCGTCTTGGCATAGGTCGGTCTAGGCATGTGATGTTTTTGCGACTTGAGCCAAGGATTATGGATTTTTTTTTGTTTTTTTCGTGCTTCTTTATATTCTCAGAAGAACATGACCAGACTCATCCTGTAGTTTGAAGATCCTCGCCAATTCTCAATGGTAGGCTAACAAGTATGCTTAAATCGCATCCGGTGGACCTAGCATGGGTTTTAAGCGTCAAGAAGACTTGGGAACGTGGTTTTCTTCCCCTGGCACCATTTCCACTTTCCCCCACACCTTCTCGTCTATAGGTGGATGAGGTTTCTCCTGTCGTTGCTGGTAGATGAGTGCCACATCGTGAATGGGCGGGCTCCGGATATCAGGTCTTTGACGCGGGGAGGAAGATGCCATTACGAGGAGAGGAGTAGGGTGGGGATGCTCACTTACTGGATATTGTACGGAGTACAAATTATGCATTCTCTTACAGCTTAGAATAGCATTTCTATTCCGTAAGTCTATCTCTTGCTTGGCTCACCGGCGTTGCCCCGCCTCTAGCATATTCTTTCCTTCATATTTACATCCAGATTCTATTCACCCCCTCATGTACTGAATCTGATCAATCATCAGCTCCGCAAACGTCTCTAGCACACCCTCGCCGCCCGCCTTGGCCTCGAAGATGCAGTCCTGCACCGTCTTGATGCCCACGCCCACCGAATCGACGCCCGTGCGCTGCTGAATCATGCCGAGCGTCTGGTTGATGTCGGCCGAGTTGAAGAGATGCGACTCGTTGAGCACGGCACCGAGCTCCTCGAGGTTGGCGACGCCAGGGACTGCCACCTTTTTGGCAAAGTCCATGTCGATTTCGAGCATCTTGAGGACAGAGGCCTTGGACGTTGTGACGAATACAAGGAGGCGATGGCCCTGAGATGCATGTTAGCGCTTTGTACAGCCATCAATGTAATAAAACTTGGGTTCTGCATACCTTTGGCGGCTTGGAGACAATGAGCGTCGTCAAAGCCTCGAGCATGACATTGGAGAAGCGGGATCCGATGGGGTTCCACCCAATCAGACGCTCAAAGTCATCTAGAATAAGGATACTAGCAGGCGATTTGTATGCGTCGGTAAATGCCTTGTGCACGTAGTCCTTCTTGGCAAAGTCATCCCTGTACCCGACAAGATCCGATGGTGTAACCATCTTGACAAAGGGGAAGCCCGACTGCATGGCAATGTGGGCTGCCATGGCCGTCTTGCCCGAGGCCTTGGGGCCATGGAACAGCACCGACGTGCTAAACTTGTTGGGGTCGTCCTTGATCATGCCGACGACGCGCATCATGTCGTTGATGGTAGCCTCGATGTGTGGGCTGTAGCGCACAATGCCTAGTCCAACAGCCTCCTCGAGCTCTGCCTCGGATACACCGTAGGCCGGGCGTACCTCGGTGAGGGCGTTCATGAAGTCGCCCCTGTTGACCTTCATGTTGGCCACATCCTGCTTGACGGCAGCTAGCTGGCCAACTTCAGTGTGACGGGAAAAGGCAAATGAGGCAGCAGCCTTGACGAGGCCGTTGATCTCGGCACCTGAAAAGTTCTTTGTCAGGCCTGCGAGCTCTGCTAGGTCGACATCTGTGTCGAGAAGTCCGTTGGTGCGCATCTTGTTGGTATGAATCTTGAAGATCTCGTGACGACCCGGCTCATCGGGAAGGGAGATCTCGAGGTGCACTTCCAAACGGCCTGGACGTAGTAGCGCATCATCAATCATGTCCTTTCGATTGGTCATGCCGATGAGCAAGATGTTGTTTAGCTGGTCGACGCCATCAAGCTTGGACAGCAGCTGGTTCACCACACTGTCGCCTACGCCAGTGCCGCCACCGGAGCCAGATCCACGCTGTTTGCACACAGCATCTAGCTCATCAAAGATGATGATGTGAAGACTACTCTCGTCCGCCTTCTCCTTGTACTCCTTCTCCGCATCGGCAAATAGTTTACGGATATTCTCCTCGGACTGACCAACGTATTTGTTGAGCACCTCGGGGCCGTTGATGACCTTGGGCGGCCTAGCATTGAGCATCTGGCCAATTTGCCTCGCAATGAGCGTCTTGCCCGTACCGGGGGGGCCGTAGAGAAGCATACCCTTGACGTGGGGAATGCCCATCTTGGCGACCAGGCCGGGAGGGAAAACACGAGATGCAAAGGCTCTTCGGAAAATGGTTGAAAACTCATCACCAAGACCACCGATACCCATGTCCTCAAACTTGAAGTCTGGTGCAAGGATAGCGTTCGAATTGGGCTTGTGCATGGAGGGCTTCAGGTTGAAATCTCCCTTGCCGTCGCGGTGGAAGAGGACGCGAGTCTGGGTCGTCAGGATACCCCTCGCTCTTCCTTCTCTGAAAACCTGCTTATTCGCATCATCACCCGCCATTGCCAGGTCCACGAGACCGACTGTCTTGACGGTTATCATCAAGGGAATGTTGCGGACATCCATCAATATCCTCTGACCGGGCGACAGGACTTGATTTCCAAATGCATCGAGGAATATTTTTGCGAGGTCGTCTTCGTCATAAGGGGCCTCTGTTTTCTTGTTGGGCGAGGCGAAGCCGATCTCGAGGTCCAATGAACCAAGGTATGCCTTGCCTCCCTGAGCAAAAGGGTCGTAGATTTCTCCGGTGAACTGGTCTCGCATGGTGATACCGCACCATGATCGCTGCGGATCGGACAGACTGATGCATCCTGGAGGGAAACCCGGGACTGGCTTTGCTGTGACAACGTATTCGCCAACGGGCTGACCTCCTCGAAGGAGAATATAGAGATCGGATCCATCGCGGCTGGGAGGGAAGTCTTCGGGGGCCACGGCGCATCTGAAGGAACATGGAAGTCAGAAACATGACGAAAGCTAGGATCCGTGAGCGCCGTGAGCGGCCCGGTGTTACTTACAGATTGCCATAGATCATCCGTGACTGCAATGACTTGTCCTGAATCTTCTCGACTCTCAAAGGAACTTGACGGCCACCGCCAGGCGGACCTTTCTCAGCATACCTAGGCTGAGAGGCGTGGCCTTGAGGGGCACCATGGCCTTGTTGATGAGGAGGAGCACCGTAGCCTTGTCTTGGGTCGGGGCGTGATCCCGGAGGCATCTGCGGATTGCCATACGGCATCCTCCCGGGGCCACCAGGCGGAGGGGCTCTAGACATGATGAACGGAAAGCGAAAGGCTGATTCGGCCGGGGGCGGGGGTGGGAGCGGAGGTGAGTTGGCAGGTGTTGCTGTGAGAAGGGGAACAGACACAGAGAACAGCTTGCTTAAAAGAATCCGACAGGTCGTGGGAGAAAGGAAGTTTTGTTGTGGTTGAAGAAGGACAGATTGTAGGAGCTTGCGAAGCTCTTGCGCGCGGATCTCTAGGGGCACCTCCAGGTACTCCATGAGCTACGCCTGGAGTTTCGACGGTCAGCTCAAACACCAACGCCGACCCCACGCCCCACCGGGTACGTCACATCCGATCTAGACCAGATTGAGCGACACTGGAAAAAGGGTCGAGAAAAGGCGAATGGGTAATAGCACTGCTACAGTACTCCGTAAAAAATACTTAGGAGGGAGAGGGATAGGATATCGAGGCACACACACACACATATATATATATTATATGGCTTTAGATCATGCAACTCAATGCTTAACATCTACGTCTCAAACTCACAGGCATATCAAGTTGGTGGAATTTCTACGGTTGGTTCATCGCAGTTGGCAAACAATCAAGGACTGGTCAAGAGGATCCACGCCGTCTGCCTAATTAGGATAAAAAAGACGCGACGGTCGAATCCTCCACATGCAATTCAAAACATCTCGGGTTGAGACACTCGTCTCGGTTTAAATGTCCAGCAGAACATGCCGGACAACACGCAACGCTTTAATAGTCCCACGTACCCATATATATCGTAACATATTTTGACTCCAGATCCTTTTCTCCTTAAATGCCATTGCTTGCGCACGAGAAGACTCCGGCAACCTCTCCGGCTTCAAATGAATCGATGATGCCTTGCACACTGACATATGTTCCCAATGTCAAGTACAAGACTCCCACGGCCAAGATGATGACGTTCAGCCCGACCTGGAGATAATCCGATACCCAAGGTCGGAATCTGCCGATTCTAAAGTCGGCTCTGCGCATCCGGAAGTAGGCGAGGGCCCAGAAGATGAAGCCGAACCAGCAGTTGAAGAGCGAAGACATGACCGAGAGCACTTGTTGAAAACCCGTCAGTATTTGCGATTTATGACAAATTCCCAGATGCTATCATGAACTTACATGAAGAGAAGAAAGGAATGACCTCGGCAATGATGAAGGACAGGATCCAGCTCGCGAGTAGAATGCCAGTCCACGAAGTCCAGCCGAGGACGGTGTGCTCCGAGATGTGCTTGGTGTCCTTGAAGACTCTGAAAAAGACAAATCGCCCGGTGACGGACGCATACAAGCATCCCACAAAGATGATGGTCGGGATCATGAACGAGTACGACACCTTCTTGTACACCTCGCTAAGGGCTCCAAACGCAGGGGTCACCATGTACTGGTCACCGGTATATACGTAAATGATGGATCCGACGAGACTGAAGACGACGATTTCGGCGATTGTGCAAGCCCAGAGCGACTTGGGAAAGTCCCTATGCCTAGGTTAGTACAAAACGGTTCGACCACCACCTTAAGGCAAGATTTGCGCCAGCTTACCTAGGATCGCGCATCTCGGCGATGAAGCTGGGGAGAGTAAGCTGGCCTATAAAGGTGTAGCTCATGTTCATGAATGCGCTCATGCCCGTCACGAGTGTCGTCGTCTTCGGTGTCCAGACCGACAGGATGGGGTTGCCCAATTCCTCAGTATAGCCAGCCGGATGATCCTCGATGCCGGAGAAGATGGTGGCGAGAAGCACGGAGATGAAGGTAAAGGCAGCCGACGCCGTGCCCAGCTTGGCCATCATGTTGAACGTGCGCGGCAGGGAGCCGAACCAACAAATGGCGGAAACGACGGCGGCAAAGGCGACGGTCCGGCAGGCCTGGATCTTGTCTGCCTCGGTCATGGTGTTGAGGTACGTGGCCCCAACCAGAACGTGGAGCGCCTGGATAAAGGTGTTGTTGAGCAGGAACATGAAGGCCGTCCACCACCAAGCCCACTTCTTGTTCCAGAAGAGCATCTGGCCAATGTCGCAAATGTCTCGCACCTCGGGATGGCGCAGGCAAAACTCCCACAGGATCAGGCTGGTGTACAAGACCAGCCCGGCAACGACGACGGTGAGGATCAGGCCCGGAACCAAGCCGAGAAGGCTGTAGGACCAGGGAAAGCTCATGATGGACAAGACGATGTACTCGCTGAACAGCAAGGCGGCCGTCTTCTGCCACGAGCATGTCCTATACTGGATCGCGTTGTCGGCCTCGGCGGCGAGCTGCTTGCTCAGAATCTCCGAGGCGGACTCGTCGCTGTCCTGCGCGGCGTCGGCCTTGAGATGGCCAGGAATCGGCGCAATTCGAGGGCCAATGGCAACGCCTGGCCCGCCAAAGATGGCGGCAACATTGGATGACCTCCCAGTGACCGCTCTACTGACCGAAGCCTCGGGGTCGGGCGGCGAGACGGACTTTGCTATGTCTGACATGGCCACGGTCTCTTGCCTGGTCAAAGAGGACGCGAGACGAGCTCAACGTCTAAGCATATAGGTAAGGGGGAATTGAATACAAGTGTCATTCAGCTGAATCCTACCCACCAATACTTGACAGTGGCTTTTTTTTGGTGTGTCTGTGTCTGTGCCGTTGAGGTAGGGTGACGATCTTCACGTGGGAAATGCACGCGAGAGGATACAACAGTCTCGTTCAACCAACAAACAAGAAGCAAGTTGGGAAGAGGGAGTAAGGACTGGCCTGGATGGCAAAGAGCAGTACGGAGTATGAGATCGGGTAATCTGGACAAAAGTCTCTCGAGGTTTGTAGGTGTTGGAGTTTAAAGTACGCGGGTACTTCCCGAACTTCGTCACTGAAGAGAGAAGATTAGGTAAATGGCAACTCCCTCTCTCCTCCCTGACACGGAAAAAACACGAATGGTACGAAGTACTTTGGGAGTAGTAAATCCATCCTTGATCCTCTGCTGCGCTCAAAACCCCCATGCTAAATTCCCATGCTAAAAGCACTCCAGTGCGCCCAAATGGCTGTTGCCTTGTTGTGTTCTTCCTGCCTCTTTTCTCGTAGGCGAGGACGATGACGTCGATGTGCGAAAATAAAGCCACTCAACAGGACCAACGATTGCGTGCTTGGGTACATACGATATACATACATAATGCTGGTAAAAGTATGGACGGGAGGTGGACGGGAGGGCATGTGCAAGGTACCGTAGTAGTAAGTGTGGGATACGTTTGATACTTTTCTCAAAACCGACACCGAGATGTCGCCTTTGGGCATCGTCTGACTGGCTCGCCTTCTTCCACCCCACCCATACAACCCTCCACCGGAAAACCGGCCATGCTAAAGAATCCATATTTCGCATCTTACGGAGTACAGTAATTTTTCTCAACCATGACGTGCTCACAGGGGATATCACGTTGGTCCGGTTATGTACTACTTATACGTAAAAATACATACATACATGGAGAAAAAAAAATTAGAGGTCACTTCTGGTTGGACGCATGCGGCGAGGTACCAGTATCGTGAAGCAACCATGACGATCAGGGTTGGGCATGCCCCGCTCCCTCTTGCGTCTTTAGAGTCTTTAGACTCTTCTGTACTCCGTACATACCTTAATATTACAGAACACTACTACTATTATTAATTAGACTTGCGGGAATCTCGAAAGGAGATAGCCTTGGACAAAAACTTGTTTGCCGCTATCACGGTACATTGAGATGATAGTGACATACCCATGTCCCACGTAAATCTCCGTTACCAACCAGATACGTCTCAGATGAATCTGCCGTGCCGTTGGTTCCGCACTAACAGAAAACTTTGGCACCAAAACTTTTAGTACCTAACTTTTGCTTGGGAAGTGCTTTTGCTCTTTTTTCCCCCTTGTTCTTGCAAACCCACCCACAACACAACCTTGATTGAGATGCATATTCCAAAACGCCACGGACCCAGATTCTGAGCACGCAATTCTTCAACTTTTTCCCTTTTCTTCGGAAGGATGCGCTCGAGGGTCCGAAGCAAACGGAGTGTCTGAGCTGTCGGGCCCTCGCTATCATTATCCGTACGGAGTACAGCTTTTTCCTTTTCTTATTATGTACTCCGTACTTATACTTGTACATGGCGATATGCGCTGCCAAGCTTCGATAGAGTCGCCGAGCCAAGACTTTTTGGTACTATATGGAGTACTATCGTGCATGCATCTGAGCCGCATAATAACTACTCGGCATCAAGTTGCTTTGTTTTTGGACTTGATCTCTTGCTCGCACATTTGGGGTTTCCAGACTGAATTGCGTCGATATTGGATGCGCCTTGAGATTTCAGCGCGATGGATCGAAGTGTTACAGATTCATTACGGATATGCAGCTTCGATCGCCCTTTCCTCCTCCTCTTGGAAAGACAGAATCGTTTCGGCAGCCTTTTTTTGCTAACACTCTCACCTCTTCCGACAGCCCTACCCTCTCAGATTCTTCAATGAGCCGCCTCCTCCAGAACTCCCACCGCTCAGGTACCTAATGGTTTTTTTCCCGTGCCAAGGAATCTTCCTACCCCTCGCATGGAGCGGCACAACGATCCCTTCCTCTCCCAGAATGGACCCTTGATGCTTGATTGCCGTAGAGGACCCTCCCGGCGATGATAAATAACCCACACGACCGCGACCCTGAGCTGGAGCTCGACTCGGATAGACTTTTCCACGTCGCGGCGCGAGTGTGATGCCCTGGGCTCCTTCTCCTCCAGCGTATGCACGAGCTCCCAGAGACCACGCTCGTAACAAACGTCTCGTTCTTTGGCCGTGACCCGCGCCACGAAACGCGTTCCAGCTCAGCCAGTCTCTCTGCTCTAGTGGCTGACACCCAGCTCCGCAGCCTGGGCAGTCGTTGCCCGACTCGCTGACCGATGGACCAAACATGCTCAGCGTGCTCCAGAGCATGCCGCAACTCCAGATCCAGTGAATAAAATCTGTGAATGGAGAAATGATTTACAAGTCCCCCGTTTATCCGCTAGAGACCTGAGCTTTATGAAAAAATTGTTAGAAGCCCCTCTCGCCGTACATACCCTGGGCTAATTTCGGGATGACAAACAGACAGAAACGCAGTAAAAAGATGAGGATGGATGCGTTATACGACTGAGTGTTTGTATTGGTCTAAAGAGCGCTTTGCAAAACCCTTCGTGGGTATTAAGCCCCAGGCATCTTTAAACCCTGAGCAACAAAGTCCTTTACGCTTTGCTCAAAGCTCGTGTACCCAATGCCCAGCTCCTTCTTGGCCCTTTCGCCGTCCAAGCCATAGCTCTCATTGATAACCTGCTCCTCCTTGGAGACCTTGTCCTTGAGCTCCGGGAACGCCTCGGCGGCAATCTTGGCGGCCCAGCCGTACGAGAACCTCTCGGGCGAAGCCAGGGTGAAGCGCTTGTTGCCGGCCTCGGCCCTCAGAAGCGCCTTGGCATGAGCGTTGGCGAGATCGCGGACGTCGATCCAGAAGGGCAGCGGCGCGGGCGGCAAGGCTTCCCCGGCGGCGACCTTCCACAGCTGAGCGTTGGACTCGTTGAGCTTGGAGATGCCCTCGACCGGGTGCACGACGGGGCCGAAGACTACGGGGGGGCACAGAGCGACCAAGTCGAAGCCAGGCTTCTCCCGCTCGGCAAAGTCCCAGGCCGCGCGCTCAGCATACGTCTTGGAGGTGCAGTAGGCGATGACGGGGTTGCCGCCCGGCGCCGCGCCCTCGTCGTACGCGACGGGGTTCCAGTCCTCGGCCGTGTAGGTGAAGTAAGGGGGAGCCTGTCGGTGCATGTCCACGACCGAGCCAAAGGACGACGTGATGACGATGCGCTTGACCTTGGGCTCCGAGGCCGCGGCTTCGAGCATCGCCTTTGTGCCGTTGATGGCTGGGAGGATGAGCTCCTTTTCATTATCTGTGATGTCGTACCTGAACGGCTAAGTTTTTTTTAGTTGTTTGTCAGCATGAATCCCCCGCATCGACTTGGTATTAGGCGGGTAAACGCTCTCTTGTCGTGGACACTGGTAACCTCCTCGATTCTGGTCTCCCCGAGCAAGGCCGGGGAGAGGAGGAGGAAGGGAAAAGCACTTGCACTCGCTGCGTGAATAACAGCACCGACACCCTTGACAGCCTCATCAAGGTCACCGGGATTCTCAAAGTCGTGAATTTCAACAAAATCGAGGTTCTGCGCGTGTTGAGGTCTAGCCTTGAGCATAGCATCGCCCTTGGCCGCGGTGCGAGTGGCGCCCCTGACCTTGAGGCCGCGGGACAGGAGGGCGTCTACAATGTGCGCGCCGATGAAGCCCGTGGCTCCAGTGACGAGAACATATTTGCTAAACATATACAATATTAGCTCGAAAATCCCACCTTCCGAAAAAAAAAAAAGAAGTATTCTCTCAAATCTCACATATCGGACGATATTGTATAGTGGTAGTGGTTTGTTACGGTGTTTTTGCTCAGTGGGGTGATATGTTGTATGGTATTGTCAACGTGCAAGAAAAAGAAACATGAACATCGCCAAGGGGTCGGCTATATATATATATATTCCTCGTCACAGAATCCACTCGCTCGCGGGGTGGCGGGATGCCGAACATCGTGACCTGATATTAATGGTCAAGGACATGACCGTGCCGCATCTCCACGGCTCCTCATTGAGGAACCTCACGACTCTCTCATGTGCAAAACTTCTCATTGGCAATAGCTGTTAGCGCTCCGCTAGGCCAAGGTTACTTTTACAGCTATAATTAAGCTAGGCAAGCCGCTCAAGGTATCTTTCTTTACCTTGATAGCTGAAGCGTAAGGGGTTTAAGGAGTTGCCCTTACGTACGCTTATACTTTTTATTTCTATCATTCGCCATTCTTTACGGGAGTAGAGCCCTCTAGATAAGGAAGAGAGGTAATAAGATACTTATGGTCATCCTATGTATATCCCGCCATAGCTTCGACGAGCTCGCTGTCGTTAATCGTAGCCGGAGCCTTGGTTCGCGAAGCCAGCCGCGAGGCCTCCCAAGAAAGACCCCTCGGCGTAGGTCTTCTATTCTTACTATTTGGCTACTACAAGAAGTAGGAGGAGTAATAGCTAGACCTCTAGCCGAATACTAACGTCAACGGCTTACTTATTTTCTCAAGTTCCGGACGAAACTTATCGTTGAGGAAAGGTTGTGTGGTTTTTAGGGCTATTTTCTGCTGCATCTAGACCTGCGCTGTCGGTGAGTTGGCAGCGCTGACGATGGGAGTAGGCCGGCGCCTTTTGCCCAATTGGGACGCACCGGCGTTAAATACTACTCGTTCAATAGGATTCATGGTCATGTATCCCTTGCGAAGCTATACTGATCGGTGATGGCTGTTATGAATTAAAATACATGTAACGCCTTAACGTCGCAAAGGATGTCGAGATGATCCGGCAAGTTGCTCGTCACATCTTGTCCGAAGCAACTTTACTTTTGGTACAGGCAGATTCAATCAATCGGGACGGCTTCATCCTAGATCTCTCCTCCTTTTGAACACCACCCCGCAAGCCATATTCCTTCAAGTCACGGAGAATTTTAGTGTGCGGTTGGAGTTACGAGGACGGAGAGGGGCATGGCGGGGAGGAGGATAAGTCATCATCGCCCTGCCCCGCTAATATGGGTAATCTTGTACTCGGTACGGAGTACATACCGCGATCGGTTACCAGAAGGCGGAACGGATCCGCAAAGCTCGGAATCATCCGAAGCGCACCAAGTCGCTTTATTCACTTCACGATACCATACCAAAGGCGACCATCAATTTCTCAGCCGAGCGTGTAGTTCCCTTTTTGCAGCTCTCTCTCCTCCACGCAAGATGCCACTGTTCGTGATAACCATCAAAACGAGAAGAAGGAAAAAAGTAAACGAATGCAGCAGAGCTAACATTTCTCCAACAGGCATCTCCTAGGGAAGAAGTCATGGAACGTCTACAACGCCGACAACATCGCCCGCGTGCGTCGCGATGAAGCCGCCGCAAAGGCCGCCGAGGAAGCCGAGGAGCAGCGCATGCAGGAAGTCGACGCGCAGCGCCGGCTAGCCATTCTCCGCGGCGAAATACCGCCACCGCTGCCCGAGAAGGAGGAAGAAGAAGAAGAAGAAGAAGAAGAAGAGAAGGAAAAGGAAAAGGATCGGGACGAGCGCTCGAGGGCTTCGGGATCGAGCCGGAGGAAGAGGAGGAAGCGACCGGGAGAGGACGATACAGAGTTTGAGCTCCGGCTCGCCAACGAGCGCAACGACGCGAATGCCGGCGGCGCCCTGGCACCGGCACGGAAGGAGACGAGCTCGGCCCCGATAGTAGACCACACCGGTCACATTGACCTCTTTGGCGACGCCAAGTTGCGGGCCCACGCCGAGAAGAACGACGAGGCGGAGAGGGAGGCCCAGAAGAAGAAGAGGGAATACGAGGATCAGTACACGATGCGGTTCTCCAACGCCGCCGGCAGGGGAGGAGGAGGAGGAGGCCTCGAGAGCAAACCGTGGTACTCGCGCTCCGAGGAGCAGGTCGGGACACCCTCGCAGGACGTCTGGGGCAACGAAGATCCCAGGCGGAGGGAGAGGGAGGCGCAGAGGACGCTTTCCAACGACCCCCTAGCCATGATGAGGAGAGGCGCCAAGAAGGTCAGGGAGATCAAGGCCGAGAGACGGAAAGAGAGGGGAGAGCAGAGCGAGGCTATCAGAGAGCTGGAGAGGGAAGAGCGCAGGAGGGAGAGGAGGAGGAGTAGATGGGATGATGACGGAAGGGGCAGGGAGGAGAGGCGACGGCGAGGAGAGGAGAGAGGCGAATCTAGAGATGGCGAGCAGAGACGGGATGAGAAAGATGGCAAGCGTCACCATCGCAGGAGGAGTCGAGATGGGGATAGGATGTCGAGTCGGCGCAGATCTCGTTCACCCGAGGAGCGTAGGCGGCATCGCGATGAGAGACATTAAAAGATACCCAACTTGAGTTTTATAAATTATGAATTACGATTACCAGACTATTGTTACTTTCCTTTCCAGCGCGACGTAGATCGGACCTGTTCCTAGGGGGGTATATATATTATATCTACCTTTTTTTTTTGCCTTTGCTCACTTCTCAGTCCAAGGCAGCTCAATCTCAACAGGCCTCATGTTCTTCTCAACCATGTTCCTAAGGCCCTCAGCCTCGACGCCCTTGAGCGCAGCCTCAATCTTGGCATACGTCCCCTCGCTCAAGCCCTCCCTGCGATCACAGTACACGTCCACGCCCTCCTTTGTGAAGAGCGTCGGCGCGAACCAGGTGACGGCCCACCTCTCCGTCTCGCCGTCCTCCCTGGCCTCCTCCCCCCAGCCGATGACCTCCCAGTGCGTCTTGACGAAGAAGAGCCACCCTTTCCCCTTCCAGTCCCAGCCGTCCGCGCCGCCCTCGCCCGACATGGTGTCGACGCCCCGCACCATCTTGAGCGCGCCCTGCTTCTTGATGGGCTCGTGCTCGACCAGGTCGTCGATGCGCGTGCGGCCGCCGCCGTCCGCCGTGGTGGGCTCCAGCGCCGTGTAGGTGATGCGGACGTTGCGCGCCGAGCGCCACATGGAGATGGTCGAGTGCGTGACGGACCAGGTGCGCGTGAGCCACTCGAGGGGCGGCGGCGCGGCGGCGCCCGACGGGTTGGTCTTGTTGGCCTTGTCCCCGGCGTACTTGGAGGGGAGGTTGATGGTGATGTTGTTGTCTGTTGTTGTTTCTTCTGCCATGGTGGTGGTGTTATTATTGTCTGTTGGTTCTTCTGCCATGGTGGTGGTGGTGTTGGCTGTTGACTCTTCTGCAACTACGGCGATGTTGTCTGTCATTTCTTCTGCCATGATGATGTTGTTGTTGTTGTCGTCCGTGGTCAAGGTAAGAAGAAGAATCTGGGTGGTGATTACAAGGTTGATAACGTTCTCTTGCAAGACGTGATGGGTAAATGGTTTGGAGCTTGTTGGAGAAGAGAAGAAGAAGAAGAAGAAGAAGAAGAAGAAGAAGAAGAAGAAGAAGAAGAAGAAGAAGAAGAAGAAGAAGAAGAAGAAAAAGATGCTCTCAAAGGGCGAGATATGAGTGCGACCTGTGATTGTCAGTAATTTGGCAGGAGCGCTCCTAGGTTGCGTGGTTGCCAGGTGTTAGGGCAGTTAAGTAAATACTTATGTAGGCAGTTGGCGACAGGTGCACGTTAAGTGGGAAGGAGATAGCCGCACGTGGACCTGCCTCACTCTCACGAGATTCAAAAATGGTGAGT